>PVIR01014057.1:18715-41074 GCA_004026965.1 Petromus typicus | reverse complement strand
CATAACAATACTGGGTGTGGAGACCCACACCCAGCAGCAACCAGTACCACATACCACAGTGCCGGGCGTGGTGGCTCACGCCTGTAATCCCAGCACTCGGGAGGCAGAGGCAGGAGGATTGCTGTGATGTGAGTTTGAGGCTGAGCTCAGGGCCAGCCTGAACCACAAAGTGAAACCCTGTCTCAAAAAACCTAAAAAATAAAAAAGTAAAAAAATAAAATATCTTCCATGGTGCATCTGAAATCTGTGATATCTAGTCCTGCTCAGTTAAAAACAGCTTACCTTTCCTTTCTAAAGAAAAGCTTAAGACATGTTGAGTCTTCAATATACCGCAAGGTGAGGTATTACTAAGGTCCAGCAATTCATTGTTAGTGTCAAAATGAGGTAAACACGGAAATTACACTAACTGGAAACACATTCTTTCAATGTGGTTGCTAAATGGTTCAGTGTAGCAAAAAGAATGTGGATTGAAAATCCAAAAGATCTGGACTTCCCAGGTTATCTTTTTCCTCTATTTGTGATTTGCTATGTGATACTAGAAAGGAGCTTTCTCTTTCTGGACATCTTTTTTCAATTTCAAAAAAAGAGGGGAATTAGCAAATTAGTCCTTTGTTCCTTCTCTCATTTTCCTCATCCCTCCCTTGTTTCTGTTTTTTCTCTCTCTGTCCCTCCCTTCTTTTCTTCCTTCATTTCTCCTTCTCTTCTTCCTCTTCATCTTATCTCTTTTCTTTTTATCTTTCTTCCAAGAAGTAGAAGCACCATCATTCTACTTAGTAATACCTCACCTTGTTGGCCAGTGTATCATACCTGGAGATGCTGTTCTGTGTGAAGTTTGCCCTGCTCTGTTCCTCGTTCCTTTGGCAGTACAGATAGCAGCTAATCAGAATTCTACATCTCCTCTGAACCCAGTTTGGAAAAAAGATAAAACTCCACTGAATTATAGCATCAGAAGTCATGTTGACAGTGCAATGTACATGAACTTTGGAGTGAGACCTCAGTTCTATTCATGCCTGACCTCTTAGCAGGGGTAAACTCAAGAGTCACTTTATATGAGTGACTACCTGGGACCTCATACATCTTCATCTACATAATGGGAATCATGATGTCTATGGAATGAGGTCACTTCGAGAGATAAATGGAAGAATCTATTAGAGGGTGAATTAAATTCCTAACTTAGGGTTGGGCTCAACAAATAGTTTCTTAATGTTGTTTATTATTGGCAAGACCAAAGTGTTCATCCTGAAAGACCTGGTTTATATCTGTTGTCCGGGCATAATTAACCATCGCGTATCCTTTCACTCTCACAAGATCCTTGTAAGTTGTATAATTTTTTATGGCTATATTCTTAACTTCTCTCTCCAGCTTTGACTCTAGAGCTTTCAAAACATCCAGGAAACTGTTCAATCTCAAGAGTCCCACAAGGGGTCACAGACAACTTTTTAATGTCAAGTCACAGAAATGTGGTTAGTGCTATTGCAGAAGAAGGCAGCAGCACGCAAACATAGAAAAAATAGTTTGATGTTTTTCTCCTTCACCAGAGGAAAGGTCCTCCCATCCCATAACTGAGCAATTCCACAGGCAGCATCTCCAAGGGTCCTGAAAAAACCCAGTTTTCCCAGCATTTGTGAGTCTTAATCTGACATGGTGGGGGGGGGGGGGCAATCCCTGCCTTTTTTCATGGCACCTACAATCTCAACACAACTTACTCCTACTGTTGGTAAGAACAAGGACATAGACAGCTTAGAGCTGGGAATAGGGGAAGCATACTGATCCTAAAAGTGTATTCGGACACAATGAAAACATGTGTGGCCACGTGGGCATGGTATGTATTTATGTGTTTGTGATTATAATCAAGTACATTCATTCTTGAAGTGTGCAGCAAGCCACTGACTGTTTTGGGGAACTGACTAGCATCTTCATTAAAAGCCAACCACTTCAAAACTCTCTTCCCGCTTCTGTGTCAGCCTGCAGAACGCGCGAGCGAGCAAACACAACATCACTTACTCACTGGCAAGCTCAGCAAACAGCATTTCAGAGTGTTAACAGCCCTTAATAATGACTCTCACTGGTGTTAGTTAAACAAACAGCATTAAGTTGAAACAGCAATCAGCAGCCGGATCTCAGTATTGACTGATTGTTATCAGCGTCCGCCTCCCCAGCTCGGACACACACGGCTTCCCACTCCGGCGCCCTCCCACTTGGCCGCCTCGAAACAGAAGCTTGACTGTGTCAACCCGTAGTGGAAACATCTGACTGTCCTATGTCATAAGAGGTGTCACTTGCTTTCAAATGTGAGAGGTCAGTATCTTGGAGTTGAAATTTGAAAAAGTAAATGTCGGGATTTCTGAAATATTTTCACAATTTACAGGATCAGTGGGGCAGAAAGCTCATAAAACTCCCTGCCCTTAGTGACTGTGACGAGCTTCTCCTATCCCTAGGAAGAAAGTGGGGGGGTTGCGCTGATCGAAGGAACAGGTGGTGTAAAGGTCTTCATGTAAAAAGTGTGCCACTTTAGAATGTATCTGCTCTCAAACCTGGGCCCTCATGAGCCCTGTTCTGAATAACCCAGTGACTGAGCATAGCCTAATTTACAACAGCTACTGCCCCATTTGCCCCTAACTGATGAAACCTCCTCTGTTCTTTTAGGTCCACCTTTTATACCATCCATCTCCTCGCGAAGGTTTTGCTTCCTCTTCTTCTGACCCCAGTCAGAAATTATTTTTTCTGCTCCTAACTCACACATTAGCTGCATATGAGTCACCTGAGATGCCTATTTAAAAATTCAGGTGCTTTTACTGTCCAATGATTGGTACTATCACTGCACATTTTAACCTCTTAAGACCATTAAAATAAAACAACAGCTCTCCAGGGGAGTCTATGAGCAGAATTGAGAACAACTGCTCTTCCTTAAAAAGAGTTCAATTCTGTTTGTCTGGAGTAGGCTCTGGGAATTTTCTTAGCCAGCATCCTAAGGCAGGAATTCCTACTTTGTAGGTCAGCAATCACACCACAGCCTTTACGTGTATAAAGGAACCTGATAACTAACACAGTAATATTGGTTTTTGAGGATTTTTTCTCGAGTTTGTTTTGTTTTATGGTGCCAGGGATTGAAGTTGGGCCCTTGTGCTTCCAAGGTAAGCTCGGTACCACTTGAGCTAAATCTCTGGCCCCGTAATACTATTTTATAAGGAATGCACATCCTGGAAACAGTATTCTTATAGTTCTCTATGTACTCTAACACCACTTGCCTATTTAAGAGTAGAGGTAAATGCTGAAATAGCAAGTAGTTATTTCACTTCATAAAATAGACTGCTGGACACTCAGGCATGGGGAAAGGAAGTGGGGACTGGAACGCAGGAGACTGGGACCCGCAAGGCCAGGGCGAGGAAAGCAGGAAACCTGCGACTGGCACCTGGCCACGTATCAGGACCAGTCTTGAAAATAAAATCATTGCTAGAAGATGCTGTATCCTTACCTGCTCCTGGAGAATTGCTTGTCTCCTTCCTGGTCATCCCAGGAAAGGTGCCAATCTTCATATCTACCAGAATTCCTGTCCTGAATACCAGTTGGTCACATGATTCCAGATTAACCAATCACAGGCTGCATGTCTGTACCATCAGTGATTGGTTCATGTGTAGTTGTTTAACCAAAACAAGGCCAATCAATGCCTACCCAGAATTGATAAACAACTGTTTATCCATTAAACTGTTGGCTCCAAGACGTGTGAAGTCACCCCTCCCTACATCTTCCTTAGAAATCTTGAGTGCAGAGCTGCTGGAAGCCTTGGCCACCCTGGTAAGGAGGGAAAGGGCTAGTGGAGTTGAAGGAGCAGAGCACAGCGATGAAGGACAGCTCACATATGGCTCACATGTGTGGGCCTCTCCTCCTACCACAGCCATTACACAAAACAGGTGTCCAACAAGCATTTGTGAAGCAAATGAAATAACTGTGAGGAAAAGCTCAGAGGGAAGACCTGGTTCTTACCACAAAGGACTGACAAGGATAGAAAGAAATGAAGAGCCTTTTCCTTATCAGCTTGCAAAGATAAGTCCTGCCCTCCACATGTAGCCAGCAGAGTACAAAGTGTGTCTGACAAGTAAGAGAAGGCAAGGATAAAGCTTCCAGAGTGCGAAATCATTATCCATATGACATGAAATGGGCTTTAGGTGTTGGGCAGTTATTATTGTTTTGGAATGTTTGGGGGCAAAATTAAATCAAACATTCAAATGACTGGGAGTAATCTTCCCATGTGCCCTTTTATGCTGATACACGTGGCACTGTTCTAATAGCAAGCAGACCAGGGCACATCCATGTGACAATCAACCCATGGAATGACATTTTGGCCTGGGTCCTATCTGTTCTGAGCTGACGTTTCAGACAAATCCTGGAGTTCTGATTGTAGTTCAGATTCACAGAGCTCAACAACAACCCTTGACTTCTGCAAGTGAGTTTACTTTGCTGAGAAGCTATAGGTGTTTCTAAGCCAACAGAGTTCTACATAATAACTTTCAAAACAACTTCACTAAGACTACCACTAACTCAAAGGGAAAACTAAAGAATAATTAGGAGCAAATATTTCTTTCTGTAGAGCCTTATAGTCAATCTCAGTTGATTTTTGTCTGTCATGTATACTTACCTGCTCCTGGAGAACTGCTTGACTCCTTCCTGGTCATTCCAGGAAAGGTGCCATTCTTCACATCTATCAGAATCCCCTTCCTGCACACACGGTTGGTCACATAACTCCAGATTAACCAATCACAGGCTGCATGTCTGTAACATCAGTTCATGTGTAGCTGTTTGACCTAAACGAGGCCAATCAATGTCTGCCCAGAACTGATAAACAAATGGGCACTGGGACTTAATCAGGTTGAAAACTTCTCAAGCTGGCACTGTTAGTTGCTAGAACATATCTATGGGAAAGAACTACTACTCTGAGGTAAGGGGTAAAGAGAAGCTGAACCCAGATATCATCTCTGAAATCCCTGTATCCCCTGAACCTGAAGGCTGGCTGCCCCTAGTCTTGCCAAGTACATGACATTTCATTTAATTTGTTTATGCATTAGAATAGAATTAAGTTGAGTCTTCTAACAGCTGAAAATGTTTTGGTGAATATAAATCAACATAAAATGTTTACATTCAAGTAACTTTCATGACACAAAATGGACTAATCACTGCACTTGTTTACTGTACTCCTGTTTGGAATAAAGGACGGTAACAAACCATTAAGTACATCTCTCATTTGCATATCTTACTCAACAAACAAGTCACCTGGGACTTAAAAGAGAGTGCTGGTATTTCACAAAAATCACTAAAATGATCGGTGAAGAAGTACGCTTACTAAATCTCAGCTTTCAGGCTCCATTGTTTGCTTGCTGAGGAAGAGAGCTAGGACTGCGGCAGTTCTTTTGTGCTGTTTAGTTGACCAAATGTCAGTGCTTCCCTGTGAAGTTCATGCCCTCAGAATAGCAACTTCTGTCCTACACAAGCCACAGGATCATGAAGGAGCCAGAGTCCAGCTTGGAAATCTGGCAGCAGCAATATTTCCCTACCAGTCAGTTGGGCTGTAGCCCCACATGCCAGGCAATTAGAAAAGGTTCACTCTACAACTGATGCTTGCTAGCCAGAAAGCTGGCGGAAGAACAAATACAAAGAAAATGAGCAGCATCCAGAACCAGCCACTCTCTTGATCCACCGTGAGTTACCCAATCCGTGCTGGCATCAAGAAGGGAAGGAGTGGAATGGCTGTGCTAGACTGGAAGCAGGAGCTGAACACCTTCAGGACCAGCTCCACCTCATATTTGACTAACTTTGCTCCTCTTTTTAATCCCTCTTCTACAGCTCCCTTGGAAGTAGCAGGGGGGAAACAACTTACACAGCCCATTTTAAAGGAAATCAAAATTTCCTTTATTTGAATATCAATTTCCACACCCAATTATGAAAAATATATGGTCTACCTTATTTAACTTCTCATTTTTTGTCATGCTGTTTTGTGTTTTTATAACAGATTGACACAGACTAGGTGATTTGTAAAGCAATTTATTTTTGTAGCTCTAGAGATTAGAAAATCCAAGCCTGAGAGGCCTTTGGGCTGAGGATTTAGCTCAGTGGTTCTGGCACCTGCCTTGCAAATGCAAGGGCCCTTGTTAGATCCCCGGTAACCACATACAATGTCAAGCACGGTGACTCACCCCCACCAGTAATCAGTACCACATACCACAGTGCCGGGTGTGGTGGCTCATGCCTGTAATCCCAACAATCGGGAGGCAGAGGCAGAGGCAGAGGCAGAGGCAGGAGGGCTGCTGTGAGTTCGAGGCTCACCTGGGCTACATAGTGAGCTCAGGGCCAGCCTGAACTACAAAGCAAAACCTTGTCTCAAAAAAAAAAAAAACAGACAGACAGGCCCACAGCTGGCATGGGGCCTCTCCCTGTGTCATCTCATGGCAGCGGCTGAAGGGTAAAAGATCACACACAGGACAGAGCAAGAGATGGAATTCACAGCCTCAAACCCTTTAATACTTGATATTAATCTGCTGATAAGAGTAGACTCTTCCTAACCTAAACATCCCCCATGAGGCCCCATTTCTCAACACTCTTGCACTTGGGATTAAATTTCCAACACATACATTTAAGGGGATACATTCAAACCATAGTAACATTCTCAGTTTTGAAAACTGCACAGATGTAGCCCGCATCACTACTAATTGTCCATGCAGCCTGGGCACGGTATATGTATATGATCCATCTGAGCCTTGGTTACTTCTTAAAAGAGAATGAATGATACTGGGAAACAGCTGCTATGTCTATGTCACTGACATAGCTTTCCCCAACCCCTTACTTCTTATTGGGGTCATGTGACTGCTATTTAATGAGAATTAAATATGCTAATATGCCATAAATCCTCTTCCCCAGCCTGTAACAGATATTCCATAGGTATAAATATTAGCAAGGTTTCCCAAGAATGCTCATGGCAACAAACTAAATGCATGCTAGGCCCTAGCTTTTCTGCCTGTCCTGACTTGCTTCCTATTTAGTAGCCAACTTTTTCCAAATGGAGCTTTTCTCAGCTTCAATATTTCATACTAGTGGAAGCTAGCCACAGATGGATAGATGGGTAGAGCTGTTTCCAGGCCCCAGAGTCACTTACCCTGACTTAATAAGCAATTGTACCCACCACTATGGTGCTAAGGTCAGCTGTGGGTTAACCATGGGTGCTATTATGATACAAGAAGAAATACCTTAGGAAGCATTTATAAAGACCTCAGGTTTTAGGAGGCTCAGAAAAGGTATTGTCCCTCAACCTTTAGCCAAAATCCAGGGTCGCAAATTGGACAAGGTGAATGAGAAGCTGAGGGGCCATTAGCACTTTCTAAGACTGAAATTTCATTTGCAACACCTTCATTCTGTCAAGGCCCTGGGCCTGATGCATGCATCCTCTTCTGGGGTAGAAGAGTCACCAGATTATGGACAACCACAGGAGTGCTCTGAGCAGGCAAAACTCACAGACAGATGTGGCCCAATCTTCCCTGTGGGGACAATGATAGTGATGCTAGGAATAGGGTGTCCCCTAAGTATTTCAGGGAAATTGATTTTTTTGCAGTCTTTTATATATGCTATTGACAACGCAGATGATGGCCCAGTAAACTGAGGGTAGGAAACAGCAGTCAGCATTTCTAGCAAGTTCCCAGTGATGCTGATGGTTCTGGCACAGGTGCCACATTTTGAGTCCCAAGGCTTGGGGACACAGGAGCTATACAGTAAGTGTCTGCTAAATAATTAATAATAGACAAGGTGATGAATGTACATGCCATTGAATAAAACAAGATGAAAGTAGATGAAGATAAAAATCCTACCTAAGGCTGAACTGAGGATAGAAACTATGCCTCTGGCCTTCATACTTAATATTTATCCTTTCATCTGTTCTTTTTAATTATTTGTTTTCACTCTGTCCTCAGTAACAGAACAATGGAAAGATGAGAGGCTCTATCCCTTATGTCCTCTCTGAGCCTTTGTGTCCAAGCCTGTAAAATGGAAGCAATACATCTTATGTTAAAGTTACCGCCAAGACTAGATGGCTGTGAAGATGAACTAAAGAGATGGTCGCAACTGACTGTTATTCATAGTCATTAACTTGCAGAGATAACAGATTTCACTCTCGAAAGTTAAAGGAATAGGGGAAAAAATACTACATGTATGCATTTAAACTAGGACTGGCCTCATGCCGAGTAAATTCTCTCATAAAATTTGTCAAGCATTGTGAGATTCACAGTATTATGTCAATTTCACACATGGAGAAACTGAGCCTTAGAAAGAAAAAATAACTTTAATGCAAGACCACAAAGCTGAGTAACTGGGGAGGATCACTTGTGTCTGATGTAAAACCATACTCTTTCCCCACATCCTGCCTCTCCCTCAGGCCCTGGATGTGGGCAACTTGTCCCTCCAAATACAGTCCTCCACTGTCAAAGACTTGGGCATTAGCTGTCGAGGCTGCCATCCTGACCCAATATCCTGGCTCATCCTTTGGCTGTAAAGCAGACAACCTGTTTATACGACACAGGTCTGGGGTAGCAGAGACCTTAATGCTGTTTGTCTGTTTTTGCTTTCTCCTTTCACACTTCAGCTGAGTCAGTCACACTCAAATCCAAGGACAGTTTGTACCGAGATCATTGCAGCTTACTGGTCAGGAAGCTGAACTCCTGAAGGTTACTGGGTGAAAGTGTCAAAGCAGACAGACAGATGACCTCTCCCCTCCTTGTAGGTGGGAGGTTTATTGAGCAAATGGCTTAAGGACATCCTCTTCAGGCCCCAAACAGACCTGAATCACCAGTCCCATTTTCCAACCACAGATGTTTTCTTGTTCATAACCAGGTTCCAAGTGGGACAGGATCTCCTGGATGGAGGTCTAGAGGAAAGAAGTAAATGTGAATCTAACATGCTGTTTTCTTCACTATAAAACTACATTCCTGGTTTTATTTTAATTCATTTCCACCTCAATATGCACTTTCCTATAGCAGAAATGGCAAACTATTCCACCAGAGATTCCTGTTTCCCTTCTGTTTTGTGGAACTGTCACTGGGAAACGGCTGCTATGTCTATGTCACTGACATAGCTTTCCCAGTACCCCTTACTCCTTATTGGGGTCATGTGACTACTTCACACCAACGAGCAGAAGTAATGTTTCACTCCTGAGTCAGGGGCATGCCTTCCCTATATTCTCTTTTCTCATTTAAGACAGGAAAGGAAAGAGAGCTGCAGTCCTGACTGTCCTGACTCACAATGTAGAAGGCTTTCTGGTGAGTAGGAACACCCACATAAATAGTTTGGTAAGTGAGAACTAAAGTTATGTTATTTCCAAGCCACTCAAATATTCAGATCTATTTGTTAGAGCAATTATCACTGCTCTCATTCTATACCTGAGTTGAGACAGCAGCGATGGGCTGATGGGACCTTAGGCTCTGGCTGCAATGTGTTATACTCAGAACTCCGTCACTTACTGTCTTGGAACCTTCGTGTGATTCTGACAGGTCATCACCATTCTCATCTGACACTGAGAAACCCTGGCTTGAGCATGTTAGACTTTTTGTCACAGATCATAGAGACGAAGTAAATGTAGGATTCAAAAGCATTTCTGCTAAAGAACCAGGACGAGAAGCTGTCCCTTCTACTTCCTCTAAAACAGTGTGATTCTGACAGGTATTAGAGGTATCTTCCCTCACGCTTTCCTAAGCAAGAGTCCCTGATCTGAAGCTACTGACCCACGAACCCACGGAACTTCCATTCTGTTGTCCTCTTGGCTCTTTCTGTCCGGGGTTCTGGACAGATGAAGACAGAAAGGGATGATGACAACTGATTCCTCATCCTTCTTCTTATGGCCAGTCATGGAAAAAAAGGAGTTCAGAAGGTTAGAAACACTCTTCCTAAACTCCCGTCCTCCAGGTCTGATACACACTGCCAATAAACAGCAACAAGTTTCTTTGAAATGTCAGTGTAGTTTTTTAGTATGTCTTAAACTTGTTATTGGCAGGTTGTAGTGAAATAAAATTCCAGTAAATTTCCCCACTGGAGTGACTCAAAACTATTCAAATTAAAATTTGTAAAGGTAGCCAAGTTGAAAGGTGTGGATTAGGTGGTACGAAGATCAAATTCCCCAGGGCTAGCTTCAGAGGGCACTCGCCACACTAGCCACAGCATTATGGGAAAGGACAGTACATATGGAGCCCTTGACTAAGAATCCAGAAGTCTAAGACCTGTCTCGATGGTTCTGTGTCTCGGCTATATGTCAAGGCACAATGACCACATGTGAAGGCACAGACTTTCAGAGCTGAAGTTTGCTTATTTTTAAAACTGGAGTGAGAAGGGGCAGGGAGGGGCAAAGAGGTACAACTCTATCTTTGTTCCAGCGCTGAGATCTCCCTTACTTTTTCATCTTCATGCTCATCATTCTCAGAACTCATTTCTTATACATGAACTTCGGGCACAGATCTGTGGAGATGGGGAGAGACTGGCTCCAGAACTTTCTTGTGCTGCCTTCGCTTCAGACCCAGCGAGACGCCACTGTTGCCTAACCCATCCAAGCTTCCTCATTTCCCTAGAATAAAATCCACGCACCACAGACTGTCACCCAAAGTATTCTGTGTTACAGCCTGACCATTTCTACTGCACATTTCATTGCTCCAATCCTTCACTCTACACTTGACCTCTGTTATGAATGTCCTGTTGCAATGTGTGCATTCTTATCATTTAGTGCCTTTAATTCCTCCAATGTCCCCACCTAACCCTGATCATTACAAGTTAAAAATACCCATATGTCAAGGCTGATATTATCAATACAATCACGTTTTGAAATCCATTCTCCATGTCCACAACTAGGATTTCCATCTTTCTCTTCTGAGATTAGGCACTGGGTTTTGGGGGGCTCTGATCCCTTTAAATGTGTTGATTCATTGATCCTATTTCTTATCTCTTCTCCAAGCTCCTTAAAAAAGAAACTCTACTTCTTTCAGCTATAGATTCTTTGGTATCGATTATTAAACCCAGTACAAAGTTAGTATCTGACAAGTTTACTGAGCTAGTTCAAAACTATGAGTCAAGGACTCAGAAGTGGGTGTTGATAAAAGAAGTATTATATAGCAAGCCACACTGTGGAAACAAGTAACACTTTAGATACATGAATTAAGAATCAAAGATTACTTCGTCCTATTTTCACATCCCCTCTTGATTCAGCAGTGCAGAGCTCCTCCAGTCTGTGATACAAGGACTCAGCCTTCCTCCATCCATCAGGAAGCTCTACATCTCGAGTGCTTTGCTGGTAGCTGTAAGGAAAAGGCTGAGAGCTCGTGGAAGCTTGCACAAGACAAGGCTGGAACTGGTGTCTCTTCTTACTACTTGAAGTGCTATTCATGAAACCAACAGTACTGGCATCATCTGGGACATTACCAAAATTCAGGGGCCTACCCTCGACCTACTGAATCAGAATCAGCATTTGAACAAGATCTCTGGGTACTGGTGATGCACATGACTAGGTAACAAACACTAGCAGACATCATTTCTGTTCATATCCCATGGGCAAGAATTTATGCACAAGCCTTATCCTGACTACAAAAAAGGCTGGGAAACTGATGCTACTATCATGGTTTCTAAAAAGAGGAAATAAGTTTTACAAGCATAGACTCTGATACAAAACAGCATTTAAGATGGAATGTGTCCAGTTCCTCTTCTAGGTCAAACAAGTTACAAAACTCTGTACCTCATCTGTCTGCTCTGTCTTAGCATGGAGGGTCTATGCTGGCAGAGTAGGGGACTAGCTATCTCCAGATGGTCGAATCCAGTGACAGTCAGGTACTTTGCTGTGGAGAGATGGAATCCAGGCGATAAAGCACATGGCACCATCCTTTAGCCAAGGAAATTGAAAGATAGTGTATAGTAAGTCTCCAACTTAACAAACATTCAACTTGTGAACTTTCACAGACACAAAAAGACTTCGCATTACAAACATGCATAGTTGCCAGCAAGTCACAGAAGTAGCTTCCATCTCTGTCAAATACTGTCACAGTGATGTTGTTGTGTGCTTACTGCGCAGTACAACAGAATACAAAAGTCATATAGTGTTCAGTTAGTGCCCATAATGTTCAGAATCAAGAGGAAAAGCAGTGGTGATGTGGACAGCGGTGCTAGGAAGCACAAAAAACCATGGAAACAAAGGTGAAAAGAATGAGAGAACAGACCAAAGTAAAGAGGACAGATTCCAACTGTTCTTATAACATGATTTGTTCAACCACTGGAGTAATTCTAAAGAACAAGGATGAGATCGTGGTACAGGTAAAGTCTGCTGTGCCGAAGAAGTCAACAATACTATCCAAAATGCATGGCTAAGTGACAGAGGAGAAGGAGAACCTTCTCAGTGTGTGGAAGCAGATCAGCATCAGTGTGTATCTGTGCCAAAGGTGGTCATCTAGCCATTCCACACGCCCCTCACAGTGATATCAGCAAGCCAGACCAATACAGAGTTAAGTTTCTGTGAAGTTCTGACTTCTGTTGATCTGTTTTCATTACTTTCATTGGTCATTATTTCTGTTTCTCATTAGAAGAAATTTATTTTCATTACTCTGTGACTATATACTTTTTTCCAGAACACAAGTATTTGAGGTTCATATACTTTCATCTTTATGATTGGTCAATTAACTAACACTGAGTGGGGTCAGGAGAATAGCTGGCAAAGGAAATTTTTTAAATCCCTTTTCATATAAATGTGCAGACCATTTAACAAGAAAACTTAGAGGCCTTTGTAATATGTGTAGTTGATGGTGTTTTATTTGGGAAATACTATTAAGCCAGCTTTGGTCTAAAGTTTTAAAACACTTCATTAAAACAAAAAAAGGAAACATAAGATATTTCATAATATGAATTAATTTCATTTGGCACTTGCCAGACATGATCTGAAAAGATCAACCTTGAAGAAATTAGAATTTTCCATCAGCCCTGACCATCTGACTTTTACAGCAAAACATCCTTCTCTCTATATTCTGTACTCTTGTTTTCAAACACAGGGAAACAACTGATTTAGAAACTCAACAGGAAACAAGAATACATCCATACAAAGCATCCATCATGAGAACCATTTCTAGTGCTGAGCATAAACTGGTATTTCCCATTCATTCATATGATTTAATATGAAGAGTCACTCACTCTGAGCTCTGAGGGTGAACGAGTAAGATCCTTCTGTACACCCTACCCTCAGTCATGGGATAGTTTCTGCACTGTCAAAAAGCCATGTGTCTGTTCTGTTCCTTTCCCTGCTATTTGAAACTAAGTTACCACTTATGAGCTCTCTCTTTGATGGCTTCAGCAATGGGTTGATGATTTCTAAATCTTTCTATCTTTCTTTCCAGAATTCACTTTTTTTGTGTGGAGGGGTCAAACCCCGGTGCTTATATACTTTAGACAAACACTCTGCCACTGAGCTACATCAATTCCCATCTCACTTTTGAGCTTCATACTTCTATAATCAATTCAATGTTGGACACTTCTGCTTCCAGAGGACCTCACATGGGCCTGTCCTGAAAGTAGCCCCTCTTTTCTACCAAAATTCTTCATTCCTTCCTTGATTACCCAAGAAACTATGCAAATACTTGCCGACTTACACACGTGGGGATTCATTCTCCATTCCTCTCATTTTCATTTATATGAAATTAATGATTTTTATATAAATTTATGTTTACTCTACACCATTCTCCCAAAAGAATTTGAAGTGAACTTTTAAAAAATCTACAATGTGATGAAAATACTAAAGAAATAATGGAAATAGCAACATAAAGTTAAAACATTGCATGAAGCCAGAGGGGACTGACTCCGAACTATATAGGAGGAAACAGGGACACAAATAAAGTACATTTTCCAAAAGTCAAAGCAAAGAAAAAATCAGAGATGTGTGATTTACAGGGTCTGTCAGATTAGTGAAATGCCAGCTGTTCAAGAAGATCACAATTTTATTATGTAACAAAAGCAATGCCAGCAAACATAGAAGTATGGACTTTCACACAAGATGACCTGGGTCAGTGAAACCTCCGTGGTTGTAGGCCTTGTCTTTCTAACATTTACATAACTGATGATGGGGTTAGGTAAATATATTGGTAAATACCTTAATCGATTTTTCCTTGAGGACTGCCAGGATGAGCAAAGAATCCTAGCCAGGGCCTTCTTCCAGTGTCCTCCTCCCTTAGCATCAAGCAGAAGGTCATGAGAGGGTAAGAGTGACAGAGAGCTGAACTGGCCTTCATAATAGCACTTATGCAGTCATGAGTTCACTCCCAAGATAAGGATCCTTATCGATTCATGAGAATAGTCCACAAAATTATTCTCTTTTGGTTAGAACTGACATTTTTTAATGGAAATTATTTAAAGGGAAAAAAATCTAGATGAGCAGTTTCATAGTCTGGGTTGTGAGCCCCTGTTTCTAGCTGATTACCACCAATGAGACTTCTTGGATTGCTTTCCCTCTC
Source organism: Petromus typicus (assembly GCA_004026965.1). Lineage (NCBI taxonomy): Eukaryota > Metazoa > Chordata > Mammalia > Rodentia > Petromuridae > Petromus > Petromus typicus. Next base: position 26,576 of record PVIR01014057.1, on the reverse strand, counting down.
CAGTAATTTTCTACACAACTACAAAAGAGGTGACTGATCTCAGTATTCCTGAAGGTGGGGTTCTCATGGGTCATTGTCAAGTGATAAAATGGACAGGGTCACCATAATCATTAACAAAAAAATTAAAGAAAAACTTTCATAGTAGAGATGAATGTTGTTTCACAACAGATATACAGATCTGTGCATGTGTGTGTCCACGAGTGTGTACACATGAACATTTTGAGTTATAATGCAAGATCAGTATCTCACTGTAGATTGACACCAAGAGTGTGAAAGCTAATACTTCAAAGCACCTCTTAGTTTAAGGATCATATGCTATTAGATACAAAAATACAAACGTGAACCTATTTTGTTCTCAACTCTATAGACTAGGAGAAAGAGAAGAACTTAGAATGTTAAAATTAGATAGACCTGGAATGGAATCTGAACTCTACTTATGACTGTATACCCTGGAGCAAGTCGTTCAACCTCTGTGGGCCACAGTTTCATTACCTGTAAAATGCAAATAATAATGCCTAGGTTATAGAATAATAATGAGGCTTGAATGAGAAGATAGAAATACTCAAGGCATATCATAATGCTCAAAACATTTTAATTACAATAATAATTATTAGACATTTTATTATGACCATTATCATTATTTTCAAATTGCATTAAAATTATTTGTTTACATATCTCTTTCTAGATTAAGCTCCCAAAGTGTCCCATCGGATGCTTTATCATTATATTTCCAAAACACATTTCATTCAGTGCAAACTGACTGTGTTGACAGTATCATCCCAAGTTATAACTAAGACTGAAAGATACAAAGACTGTTACACACACACCCCAAGAAATTTATAAGAGGACTTTTATTCAGTTAAAAGCATTCTGAAAAAGAGAATGAGACACAATCAGAATGACCATGCACATCAGGCATTTATTATTATGAGGTGAGATCACCTACATAATTTTGTTTTAAACTCACAACCACACTGCAAAGAGAATACTTTTCTCAAACCCCATTAAGTAGTGTGAAAACCGAAACTCAAAGGTAAAATGCCTTCCCAAACCATAGAACATAAATGTGAACTTGAACTATATGTTCTTTCTCTTGTACCAGCCATTCTGTATGTACTAGGCTGTGTCCAGGACCAACCAGAGATGATCTCACCAGGCCACTCTCCCCGAGAATCTGACTATTTTCTTCCATTCTCAAAAAAAGGAATTTGAGGGCCGCGGAGTTAGCTCAGTGGTTCCGGCGCCTGTCTTGCAAGCACAAGGGCCCGGGTTCGATTCCCCGGTAACCACATAACAATACTGGGCGTGGAGTCATCCCAGCAGCAACCAGTACCACATACCACAGTGCCAGGCGTGGTGGCTCACGCCTGTAATCCCAGCACTCGGGAGGCAGAGGCAGGAGGATTGTGATGTGAGTTTGAGGCTGAGCTGAGGGCCAGCCTGAACCACAAAGCGAGACCCTGTCTCAAAAAACCTAAAAAAAAAAAAGGAATTTGCTTTGTAACCAGCACCCACATGTCATTCTGATCCAGGAAGACAGAAAAAGGTGTTCTCCTCACACACCAGTTCTCTTGCAGATATTCATAACCAAGCAATTTATTTCTGTGAATCATTCACACAACTGCCAAAGACTATTCTCAACTAAAAGGTGTACCTGGGAACCTGGTTCTCATTTTGCTAATGGTCCCATTAGACCTTTTGACCAAACTGCAGGCCTGAGTGCTAACACTGCTTGTCTCTGACCCAACAGTGCCCGCCTCCAGCGTGGAGCCAGGCTGTACACATGAAACATTATGAAGGGGGACTGTGGGGCCAGAGCTCTGCAGGGCTTTGAAAGAGTCAGTGCTTCTCTTCTGATGGTTATCTTCACTTGCTTCGGTCACAAGTATACTCTACCCATGGATCCCACAATCCTTTGTGGGCCACAAAAAGCATGAATTTATAAATGAGCCTCCTGGAAAAAGAGGTGCAGAGGAGAGTGCCAGGAACCACACCTTTGCCTTTCTGTGCCCCGTTCCCAGCTCTGGGCACACAGCAGATACTCAGAGTGTGAGGGAATGATTGACACATGGAGAACAAACAGAAGAGCATGACTCACTCAGTATAATGTTCCACAGTTTCCTAGTTGTCTGTATTTTATTCTAATCATTAGAGGTTTGACCACCTCTAGAATTCCAAGCAGGAGGTCTCATTTTCTCAAAAAGAAAATGAAATAGAAACTCACTTTATCTTTGTAAACATTTCAAAACATAAAAATGCACTTCCTATAAAACTATGGACACAATAAACAATGGTTTGTGAGATATGAAACATCATAAATTGCTTTGGAAAATAATTTTACTAGAAACAGTATAATATTTGGGAACTAGTTTTACCAACTCAAGTGCCCAGCTGATTCCCCAAAGAAATGTGGGGTGGAAGGAGCTCCGGTGTAACAGCAACCAACACTTTGTAGAGTGCCTTTTCCTGGACAGGTCGAGCACACAGCATCAAGTTCAGTGTCCGAACAGAGCCCTCTCAATTGCCTCTTCTATACCATTCCCACTGTACAGTGGGAGTAACTTAGGTTCAGAAATCACACAGCTAATAAAACTGGAATCGCACAGTATTGTCTTTCTGTGGCTGACTTATTTCACTTAACATAATGTCCTCCAGATTCATCCGTGTTGCTGCATATGGCAGGATTTCCTCTCTTTGATGCTGGAATTATTCCACTGTCTGTATACACCACATTTTCTTTATCCAGTCATCCATTGATGGATGCTTAGGTTTGTTTCTGTATCTGGGTTGTAATGAATAATGGTGCAGTGAACACTGAAGTGCAAATATGTCTTCAAGATTCTGATTTTAATTCTTTTGGATACATACCCAGAAATGGAATTGCTAATGCCATATGGTTGTTCTATTTTTAATCTTATGCGAAATAGCTGTACTGTTTTCTATAGCAGCTACAGTATTTTGCATACATGATGAATAAATTCTAGTGATTGGCTCTGAAACACAGTGCCTGTAGGTGATAATATATTATGCACTTAAAGGTTTTGTTAGGAGGGTACATCTCACATCAAGTGCTCTTTCTACACACACACACACACACAGAGTGTTGGAGTATAACATTTATCACTTTGGTAAGTAATAAATTTATTACCTTTATTGTAAGCAATGTGTTTTTACATGTCCAAATTCATCAAAAATTCATTCACTAAGTAAGTACAGCTTTTGCGTAACATTTATATCTCCAAAAAGCAGTTAAAAAGAAAATCTAAATCTAAATAATCTGTTTTGTAATAGGGTAAATATCCCTAACACCACTGAACTATATACTTAAAAATATTCAGATTTTTTTTCTAAAGATACATAAGGCCAGGGATTTAGCTCAGTGGTTCTGCATCTGGCTGGCAAGAGCAAAGTCCTGAGTTAGATCCCAGTACCACATACCACAATGTCAGGCATGGTGACTCACACCTATAATCCCAGCATTCGAGAGACAGAAGCAAGAGGACACTGTGAGTTCAAGGCTAGTCTGGGCTACATAGTGAGCTCAAGGTCATCCTGAACTACAGAGCAATACCCTGTCTCAAAAAAAAACAAAAAAAGATGTAGAGCTAGATGCAAACTCAATTTTTTTTTAGTCTCAAGCCCATGAACTTTGTATAATATTCAAACTATTCAAAACTTAAAAGTATCATCATAAAACACTTCAAATTACTCTACTTTAATATAGAACAATATAAATCCATGCAGATAAAATACTTCCTTTCCTCCAAAACCATGCTAAACCCTTCCCCACCTACTCCTTGTATCATTTAACAGAAACGGTGTTCTTTTCAGAAGACTAAGAGTGTCACACATGCTATGTACTCTACAAAAATGCAGAAGTGCCTGACGGCAGATGACATATGGACCTTTAGAAAGACAGACTAGAACAAATAGACAAAAACACACTTAGAGAATAGATGCTCATTAGAGCCTAGCATGAATGGAAAATATGGAATTTTAAAAGTGCTCATAATCTGCCACCAGACTATAAAGTATTTGATTAACAAGATGGCTTTTTGTTTTTCCATTTAACATTTAATCAGACACATTTTCCCATGCATTGACATAATCTCCTTGGGTTTCACTGGGTCCATAATAATCCCATAAAGGAAATGCTTTATTAATTAAGCATTCTTTTATTACATATTTGTTATAAACAAGTGGCTCAGTCTAAGTAATTCTGTAATAAATAGCTTTGTAACTGAAATGTTTTACAGAACCTGAGGATTAGGCCATAGGGATACCTCCCCAGACATGAGTGGCTCATGGGTTTGCTGAGTGTGAGTATCACACAAGTTGCCCAAACCTGCTCTGCAAGGCGGCACCATTCTGTACCTCTTTGACAGTGCATTGTCCCTGCACTATATCCAGTGTGGGTTCCTTAGCTGTATCACCTATAGAGTTCCATAGGACACCAGGCTCAGAAGGGCTCTATGTTGGGTTTAATGCTCTGCTGGCACCATTATGAAATTCTTGGTTTGATCTTCTAACATGTAAATAAAGTAGGATGAAGCAAGGAACACGCAAGTGAACCGAAGAGACATGTACATCATTTGTGTCTCCTCATCTTTGCATATATCGCCTTGCTAAGGAGTGCAGAAGTTAATCAGGATCACATCTGTGGGAATTTAGTATGGCTTGAAGCAAGAGTGAGAGAAGCATGCTCATTCTATGAGCAAGCCCAGGGGATGCAGGGAGAGGGGTCAGGGGCCAGCTGTCCTAAGAGGCCAATCTTTCCATGGGAAGTAGAACTTGCTTCAAATGGCCAGCAATCCTATCACATTTTCTTGCTAATATTCCTTCTATGTTTCAGTTAACTTCTGAGAGCAGTTTCCTTTTAGTCCGCTGTTATTCATCCAAGTGAAAGGTAGAATGTATGTACATCAAGAAGTCAGTTAAAAAGAGTTTTGTACACATGCATGTGAAAGCAACAGGTATACTTTAAATGTAATTCAAATACAGAACATAATCTCAGTAATCCACATGGTAGTTATCTTTCACTTTCTAAGCAAATCCAGTCACTTTGAGAGAGTGAAAATAGGACTTTACTAGAAGTTATCTTCCTTTTTCTGCTCCCCACCCTCCTCTACCTGCCTTCTGGCTCAACAGCAGGCTGATGGCTTTTTTGTACAATCTAATCAGTGACTGGCATCCAGGCCAATTCCTCCAGATAGTGACAGATTAAAAACTGCTTGGTTTGGGGACTAGTGTTATGCAAAAGCAAGGAGGCTAATATCTCTTTATTGCCATGTACTCTATGACTCTTAGTTTCCTTGTTTACTTGTTCGCTGGGAAATTTTTACAGCTTCGTTCTGCCAAATATTGCTCTCCTTTGGGTTGAAGCCTCATTTCTGAAATACAGCTTCTGAACTTTGGACTGTAGTAAAGCCACTTTTGCTATTATGTGTTGACTCTTCTGTATAAAATTATGAAATTTTCCTTCTAAGGACATTATTACAGTAAGAAATGACTTCGTATCCGATGTGCAAATCTCCTGGGGCTAATAACCCATAACTTGGAGGTTAACTAACCCATAAGGCAGTAGTTTTCAAAACGAGCAGCTTCACCATTTTTCCCACTGGTATGTATTACCCACGGTACATACATGACTCCCCCGTGCATGATTGTACCCCTTCTACCACCAGTGGAACAAACTGCTCAATGAGATAGTCATACATATACCACCAACATTTCAAGCTGCCCAGCAGCAAGACATATGAATTGTGGTCCCATCATGACATGCTAAAATCCAAAGATGCCTGAATCTCACCCTGCAAGACACTGACTTAGTGTAGCACATCCTGGGCATTGAGTTTTTGCAGGCTTTCCAAGTAGTCTGTGTTGCTTGGAGACACTGCGCTAAGAGCTCATTTACTTAAGCTCAGAAGACAAAATCTGTATAATCAGCTGCGTCAGAATTTCAGCTTCAGTATCAGTAGAATGCAACAAACAATTATGGAAGGAGGCCCTGATGGCTGCTGAGAGGTCAAATCCAAAGCCCTTTGGAGATTACAAAGTTGAGCAAAACAGAGCTAGAACAAGTGGACTGGGAAGGGTTGATTGAGGGATGTGAAATTACAGATAGAAGAGAGGAATAACTTCTAGTGTTCTATAGCACAGTAGGGTTATTACAGTTGACACTGTTGCATTGTAAATTTCAGAATAGCTAAAGAAAAGATTTTGAATGTTCTCATCACAAATGATAAGTGTTTGAGGAAATGTATGAGCTACTATGATTTGATCATTATTTACTGTGTGTATATCAAAATATCACATTGTTGTCCATAAATATAAATAATTATGTATCAATTAAAAATAAAATTTAATGGAAAAAAAAGTAAGATGACTTCTCATTCCAGAGGAGCTTTGAAAATAGCAAAGCAACCTGAGAAGGTTGAGACTATACAGAAAAATTAAAATACACATGAGCCAGTAGGACATAGTCCTTTGAGTTGCCTTTGGAAGGGAACTTCCACGATTTGTCCACAGAGGATGTGATCAGTTGCAACTTGGAGTAGTGGTAGGAAAAGCAGAAAGGCTACAAGGCAATGAGCTCCCAGATCATGAGCTCCCAGATCATGGACAATACCTCATTCAACTTTGTGCTCCAAGTGACCAGTACAATGTGAGAACAAAACAGGTGTCATTAACAAATGTCTGAAGAATAACTAAACAGCCTGATATAGCTCTAACATAAGATACTTTACAAACCAAAAACAAAAGGTTTGAAAAGTCTGGCTGAGCCAGACCATGCAGACCTAGAAAGTTCTTCAGTCAGACATTTTCATCATCTGAGCTCTTCACTGCAAAATAAATCTGGCAGGAGATGCAGAGAATGTATTGATCGGAGAATAAACTTGGAGGTGATTTGGCAAGGGATAAAGCAGGAACTAAGGAAGGCCTGAACAAGGCCAAGAGTAGTAGGCCTGTAGGCATGAAATGAAAGATCCTGATTTTGTTTGTCAACGTGATCTAGGAAGAAGTCTTGGTTTACACTACCTCCCCTAGCTACCTCTCTCCTAAAAGCCCAGAGAAAAATTCCATATGCTTCCCGGTATCCTTTTCAGAGTGAATCCATGTGAATATCTAGCCTAACGCAAGTGTGACATTCAATGTCAGCACTTTCTCCTTCCAGTCACACTTTTCCTTATAGACAGCTGAAGCTCATACTGACTCTCCCAATGAAAGTACAGCTGAGAAAGTACATCTACAAGCTTTCTCAGCCTGACTATTAGACACATGGCTGCTTTCTAGGGCTGAGGACCTCGGTTCAAAGACGTGCTACAGAAGAGCTGAGGAGATTTCTTATTTCATAGACTTTCTAGGCTTCAAGGCCATTCAAAGTCTTGAAATGGAACCTTCCATTTTGTGGCCTGGACACCAGGCCCAGTGAAGAACAGCCATTTTCCCAAGGAAGATGCCATTAACCAGCATGGAAGAGATGAGAGTGAGGCTGCCCAGGATATGATATGTCCAGTCCTGTTCCCTGACCAACCCAGCCACCAACCCCAAGAAGAAGGCTAGCCAGAACAGAGCCAAATACGACTCTGAGCAACTGTTTTATTTCTCTCCACTTGAAGAACAGAGATGTCAAAACTTACCTAGAAAACTCGGTTCCCTGAATATTTTTTATATAACTGAACAATTTTTGATCACTCCCCATGAGCACTCAACTCTGGAGTGTATCCAAATCCAACTCACACTTTCTGTCTCATAAAAAATAACTGTGTCTTATGTTGAGATTGTAACAAAAAAGTAAGGAAACAAATTTTATATATATGGGGGGGTGGTAGGGTGGGTGGGGCTATGGGAAAAAATGAGA
>PVIR01014057.1:0-18615 GCA_004026965.1 Petromus typicus | reverse complement strand
AGGATTGCTGTGAGTTCGAGACTTGCCTGGGCTACATAGTGATCTCAGGGCCAGACTGAACTACAATGCAAGACATTGTCTCAAAAAAAAAAAAAAAAAAAAAAGCTCAATTCAACTCTTTGAAAAAATTGCCCTGTGGAGAATGGATAAAGAAGATGTGCTTCTTTTATAGAATGAAGTATTACTCTGACATTAAAAATGATAAGATTGAGTCATTCATACTCAAATGGATGTAGCTTGAGAACATCCTCATAAGTGAAATAAATAGGTCACAAATGTGTAAATATCATACCTTTTCTCTGGTGTGAGAAAATGAAGTTGTGAATGAGTTGTACTACATATAGTTGATATTGTGAAATAGAAAATATTTACAGGAAAGAGGGTGTAGGGGTAAATAACGAGGGGAAAAAGAATGTGACAGTAATAAAGAAAAAAGGAAACAAAGCTTATTATACAGGGGGTAGGGTTCCAGGGTAGGAGAAATGGAGGAAAAATGAGAATCAAGTCATGTCATATTCTGGTATGAACTCTCAATGTTGAATGCGATTATGATGTGTATTCATAATGTACCAATAAAGATTTGAATTTTTTTTAATTTAAAAATTTGAAAAAAAAAAACCTCTGCAGTCACTGAATGCTGATGCACACTAAATAAGGAGAAAATGAAGAGGGGACCAGGATTAATAATTGTTCTTTCCCCTCTAGACTAGATTAACCAGCAAAGCCCTTATCTTTGTCCAGACTGTATGCCACAATTAACTTCAGGTTAATTTTGACTGGACCACTGGGTTCCTAGCTATTGGATTAATCACCATTCTGGGTGGGTCTCTGGGGCTCTTTCTGGGTAAGGCTAGTATTTGGATCAGTAGACTAGATCAGCAGTCCCAAGGCTTTTTGACACCAGGGATTGGCTTCATATATAATTTTTCTGCTTGGGGCAATGGAATTCACACGATGGGCTCTCCTGGGCTTCCAAGGTCTGCGAAATGAGACTGGAACTACATCTTCAACTCTCTCCAGAGATCACCAACTAAGCTACTGCCCTGAAGAACTAGGGAAGGACACTCACACTTAATTCACACCACGGTCCCCAGGGGAAGGTGTGGCGGTGTCACGTGTGCCTTGGCTGCTCAGGCCGCCATAACAAAGGCCAATACCATACACAGGCCAATTTAAACAGCACCATGTTATATTTCTCTCAGAGTTCTGGGGGATGGGAAGTCTGAGGTTACGGTGTAAGGTACAAGTTCTCCAGGAATTCCAATCCTTGTGAGACCCCTATTGTTGGCTTACAGCTGCTTTCCCTCATCTAATCCCCATATCCTTCCCAAAAGCTCTCTCTCTCCAAATAGCATCACATTGGGGGGCAAGGTTTAAACACAGCAATCTTGAAAGACAAAAATATTTAACCTATAACATGTTTTCATTTCACAGATGAGGACACTGAGGCCTGGGAAGGTGAAGTAATTTGCCAAGAATCACCTGAGTACAAAAGGCAGGCTTGGAACCCATATCTCCCTATAACCCCATTGTTTCCATTATAGGCATAATTTTCATGTTCACTATTCTAACATATAGCAAGATTTTCATCTTTAGAAATAGCCAATAAAGTTAGGAAATGTTGCTTAGGCTCACTAATTATCTGGGCAGTGCTAATTAAAATGACAGCAAGATTCATTTTCACTCATCAGATTGGCAAAATTTAAAAGAGTAATAGTGAACAGGGTCACGGAGGGAGGGGAAAGTGTACTCTGAAATACTGCTTGAAGAAGAGCACTTTGGTGAACTCTTTGGAGGGTCACTCAGCAGTATCTATAAAAATTTTAAATGTGCATTCTCTTTGATCAAGCAATTTTATTTTTTGATACTTATTCCAAGGAAATAGTTTCCCACAGGTACAAAGAAGTACACATTTCATTTTCTGGTTACAAGGAAATATTAGAAGCACCGTCTTACTCATAAGGAATAAATGAAAGGACAGTGTGGTAGCCAAACAACAGCATCTGTGAGAACTTCCAAAATGATGTAGCTGATTTCCCACTGTAAAATGGAATGTTTTATTCAATAAAACAAACTGTAGGATATGGATAGCAAATTCAATTTATCATATTTTAAAAATCACCTTAAATGTCTATATCACACGTTTGCATATATAATATCTCATACATAAAAATCAAGACACGTACACACCAGACTCCTAATAGTATTTATGGGTTTGAATGAAAGGAAAGTCCAAAGGTGCTTTTTCCATGGCATGTGCATTGCTTAGAATCACAGAGAAATAATTCATATTATGGTTTCAAGAGTTGCAACAAGTAGATACATATAAATAAACAGAAACAAGGAAGAGGAACTATTTTTCCTGTATTCTGTGTCTTCTCTAGCAATAACAATAGGGGTAGACAGTGTAGGATTGTTTCCCCAAGATTTCAAGTGAGAGTCCAGAGTCTGAGAGATGAGCGGACTTGTCTGAGATGATAGTGGGTGTTAGGGACAAATCAGATCTTAAGGCTGTTGCTTCTAGTTCCATTGGTCGGCAAGAGTTCTTCTAAGGGAAACTTCCACTCTTAAAGAATTAGTGAATTCTAGGGCAGGGGATTTAGCTCAGTGGTTCCGGCACCTGTCTTGCAAGCACAAGGGCCCAGGTTCGATCCCTGGTAACCACATACGATACTGGGCGTGGAGACTCACACCCAGCAGCAATCAGTACCACATACCACAGTGCCGGGCGTGGTGGCTCACGCCTGTAATCCCAGCACTCGGGAGGCAGAGGCAGGAGGATTGCTGTAATGTGAGTTTGAGGCTGAGCTCAGGGCCAGCCTGAACTACAAAGTGAGACCCTGTCTCAAAAAAAAAAAAAAAAAAAAATTAGAGAATTCTAGGGTTTTTGTTTTTGTTTTTGTTTTTGTTTTCTCTCTCTCTCTCTCTTTTTCTGTTCTCAAACCATGGCTAAAGCTGGAGACCAGCACCTCTGCAATCCTGACTTGAAACCTGCAGGCTCTGTGTTGCCAAGGACTTCTCTGATGTTCCGTCCGATTTCCATCCAAATAAATCTCATTTTGCTGATGTCTATAAAGTCTGGCTTTATAGCAGAGAGCTCTCCTAGAACTCTGTCTTTAATAAAAGGGGAAAGAAGTGGAACTACTAATTTAGTTTCTTTAAAAGGCATGTATTTTCATGCACATTAAGTCCATCTGTTGGTGAAATGGATGCCTTTGCACAGTGTATAATTTGATAAAACCCAAAAGAACTCAGAGCTCCTAGCTTGAAGCAGAAATAGAGAAAGTGGCTGGGAACCTGACTGAAGTGGAGAAATCCACCAAGCACTATTTTTAGAAGTAAAACCTGATTTTTTTAAAGAAGTACCCATCGTGGAGAAAGATTAGTGTTCTCAGGGTAACTGCTTCTCTCACATGCAAACTGCTGTGGGGACAGAACTCAAAGGTCTAATGTCTCTACAGCTCCTTTACTGGGGTCTCTTCATGCCACCGTGCAGTGTTCCATCACATCACTCTCTGCCTTCACACTGTCTAACAGGCTAACAGTGGCTGTAGGCAGCTACAGACCAGCAGCTGTACTTTGCCAGGATGAAGTTTTATAAAATTTCAAATGTCAAGAATATTTAAAATTTGGCATTCCAGACCAGAATCTTGATTCTTGCCTTCTCAGAAGACAAGGAACTGATCCTTCTTAGTCCAAATTCCTGCAAAGCATTAATGAGCTCACACTGTACCATTTAGACAGCATGTACCTCCTCATGTGCCACAATTGTCACCCCTACTCATGCGGCCCTAGTGATACCTGAAGTTGCCATGCTTAGTCATAAAGATTTAAGTTGAAACCTTCATTTATCGCTAGCGTATATCAGGAAGGATGTCGGTAGATGAATTTTAAGATGTATGCATTTGTTAAGGTCTCAGCAGATGGCATGTACAAATTAGAACAATTCGAATAGGGCTGGTTAAAAGATGGGACCCACAAAGACAATGTAGTACGCCAAGTCTAGAAACTATGGGAATGTTCTTGTCCACAGATTGAGGGGGAGAACTGCCTTTCCACCCCAGAGAGGAGCCGCGATCTTCTGCAGGAATGCAGGCAACTCAACATGACCCTGCAGAACAGGAGCTAGAAAAACAATCACCCACTTTCATTCTCCTCTTTACCTGTGATCTTCAAAGGGGCTTCTTGATTGGCTAAATCCAGAGAGAAAGGAATTGGGCCTCTTTAGGCATCCCATGGAGGTCAGTGTGATGAGCCAGAGGGGAAGGCAAGGAAAGGGCAGAGCACATCTAAGTCCATCAGAAAATATGAGTAGCCAGCCCCATCTGTCCTCTGAGGGACTCACAGTCTGGTCAGGAGGATCAGGAAGGCAAGTGGCCGACCAGTCAGCCAGTGGTGGCGGCGCTGTACTAGCAGGACTAGCACATAAACAGCTATAGGAACCCAGAGGGAAAAATAGCCGAACAGAGATCACCAACCGAGGACAGTCGGAAGCTTTCAGGAAATAGTGAATTCAAGACAGAAATAGCAATGACTAAAGAACAGGCCTTATTTAGAAGGGCAGATGAGAAAGGAAAGTCAAGTAGTCTAACAAGAAGAAGCTCCCATTGCCTCACTTTCATGGGCACTGTGTACCCACTCCATTAGGTCACCCCATGTTCACAATGTCTCCTGAGCTTTTGTACTATACGGCTGTGTGTAATAGCTTTCTCCACCCTTTTGAGGAAGTTATCATCGTTAAATCCAGGTGAAGATTCCTTCTCCAAGAAATTCTCCTCCTGTATCTAACCATCATAACACAATAGACATACACTAAATGACAGACATTACTATGCTCACAATAGCTTTATTCATGGTAACCAAATGTCCATCAGCAGTAGGCTGAATCAATGGATTCAAATAGATTCACAGAACAGAATATAATACTATAATGATAATGTCCAATCCACCTGTGCAAAAAAATAAATATCACAAATAGAAATTTTGAGTGAAAAAGTCAGATACGAAAGTATATATCCCAATATAATTGCATTTCTTTTTTTTTTTTTTTTTGGTGGGGGGTGGGTTTTGAGACAGGGTCTCATTTTGTGGTTCAGGCTGGCCCTGAGCTCAGCCTCCAACTCACATCACAGCAATCCTCCTGCCTCGGCCTCCCAAGTGCTGGGATTACAGGCATGAGCCACCACGCCCAGCACTGTGGTTATGTGGTACTGGTTGCTGCTGGGCGTGAGTCCCCATGCCCAGTATTGTTATGTGGTTACCTGGGATCGAACCTGGGTCCCTGAGCTTGCAAGACAGGATCCGGAACCACTGAGCTATATCCCTGGCCCCTACAATTGCATTTCTAAAAAGATCAAAACCAGGCAAAGTCAAATCTATGGTGTTATGATTCAGAACAACAGTAACCCCTTTGGGGAGTGGTAATTAACAGATGCTAACCTAAGAGAGGAACTTCTGTATTGCTAGTAATATCCTGGGTTTTTTGTTGTTGTTGTTTGTTTGTTTGTTTGTTTTTGAAACATGGTCTCACTCATGTAGTTCAGGCTGGCCCTGAGCTCAGCCTTGGACTCACAGCAATCCTCCTGCCTCCTCCTCCTGAGTGCTTGGATTACAGGTGTGAGCCACCACGCCCGTCACTGTGCTATGTGGTTCTGATTGCTGGTGGGTGTGAGTCTCCACATCCAGCACTGTTGTGTGTGGTTACCGGGGGATCAAACCCGGGCCCTTGCCCTTGCAAGGCAGATGCCAGAATCACTGAGCTAAATCCCCAGCCCTAGTAATGCCCTGCATAATGATCATGGTGCTTGTCATACAGATCCTTGAAAATTCATTGAGCTAAAGCCACAATGTGTATACTTTCGTATATATTATACTTGAATTTTAAAATTTAATATTCCCTGGGAAATCTGGTTATTGAAAAACAAGAGCTTCCTGTGTAAAGAGCTCTGGAAACCCATTTGTAACACTCACCCACATATCTGATAACACAAGGAAACAGTAACATGTTAGGAACTCCAGACCTGCCTCGATTTTGCTGGTGATGCTGGACAACCCTATCTACTCCCTTAGCTCCATTTGTTTCTTCCAAATTATGCAAAGAAATTGATGTGAATCATCTTCAGTGATACATTGTTTTGGAACATTAGGGTTTGATGGGCTATCTGTCTTCTGAATTACCTTACCAATCTGGGCCAGCTCTGCTCTCAAAGCCAGCCCCGAACGGCTGCGCCTCTCAGCTGAGTGGCTTCTAACCTCTGATCGGGTGCTATGACTTTTCTCCAGTAAGCCTCACATCCTGAAAGATGTAGCCAAAAAAAGGGGGGAAAAGGTGCTTACTGTGTAATCATCCACTTGTTTTAATCAAGGCATTTATACTGTTTGCAGAGCTAACCTTGTGATTCGGCGGAGATAACTAATATCCCTCCACTGGGTTGAGTAGTTCCTCCTCCAACCACAGTAATCTCATGATTTATTTAACGCAGGAAGATCTATAGCTGGAGTTCAATATAAGATTTCTAGGATTAATTTTATAATACAGAATCACTTGTTTTTGTCAAACTGATGAGGTGGCACCCATACTTGTGGGCCACTGTATTAGTTCTTCACTCCACCTACTAAAGAGATTTTGGATTTTCTTCTTGGATATTGTGTAATACTGCTTTCCTGATTTCTTTTTAATAATGATGTCAGAATGAGATGACTTTTGTGATGTTACATAAGCCAAATGAGATGAGAGACAACCAGTTTAGTAATATGAATTCTCTTTGCTCAGGACTCTAACAAAACCCCACAATTTGGGTACATTATAAACAACAGAAACTTTTCTTCTCTTAGTTCTGGAAGCAGTAAGAGTAAGGCCTCTCACAGAAGGAATTATCTGAAGAGTGCTCACGTCCTGGCTCACATATGGCGCTCTCTGTGTGTTCACGTGGGGGAAGGCATGAGCAAGCTCTCTGGAGTATCTTTTATCAGGGTACTAATCCCAATCACGGGGCTCCACCCTAATGACCTAATCCCCTCCCTAAGGCCACATCTTCTGATACTGGCCATTTGGGGAACTACAAGTCAACATATGAACTGGAAGGAAGGGCATGGACACAAATATTCAGACCATGGCACCAATACTGGCTGCATATATGTTGTACCCCTTTTAAAATTAATATATATTTTAACTAACACAAATTGTGCATATTGTGGAACATATGCGGCATTTATTACAGACACATAATGTGTCATAACTGGATGAGAGACACTGAGGTGCCTTTCTTCATGCCGTGCCACTCTCCTAGGCACCTTCCATGATTAATGAGCGCTGGCGTGGGTTCAGAGACCATGTCTTACTGATCCTGCTCGCTCAGTGATCTTCAATGAGCAGGCACTTGACCTTTCTGAGTTTCCATTTTCTTATCTATAGAGCAAGATTTCACATGAAGTTATGGAGTTATTTGGAGAATCATACATTTGTGATCCGAAAAAGCATGTGGTACAGGACTTAGCACATATGGAGGGCTTCAGTTGGTTAAGTTGGCTCTTTATGGCCATTCTACTTTTTTTTGCACATCTTTTTCAAGAAAGTATCATTATCCTGCTTGATTTAAAACTAAATAAATAAGATGTGAGGCTTGCAGACTTGCCCAAGATCACAGCAAGTGAATGGCAGGTGCTGGGTTTTATTCCTAGTTCTTTGTGGGCCAGGGATTTAGTTCAGTGATTCCAGAGTCTACCTGGCAAGAACAAAGACCCCAGTTCGATCCCCAGTACCACATACCACAACGCCAGGTGTAATCCTAGCCCTCAGGAGACAGAGGCAAGAGGACTGCAGAGAGTTCACAGTTAGCTTGGGCTACATAGTGAGCTCAGGGCCAGCCTAAACTGCAAAGCAAGACCCTGTCTCAAAAAAAAACCCAAAAAACAATAACAAACAAACAAAACACCTAGTTCTACTTGACAGCCAAGCTTGACTTCTTTCCACATTCAGTCCTTCAACACAGCAGCTGCTGTGAATGTGGCCCTTCTGTCACTGCTTCTAATCCTTTACAAACATTGTCTTTGAGAGGGAAAGTATTTTAATTAGTTAAAGGAAGAAAAGTAAATTAGTAGGTAAGACATTTTTGCCCTTGCTATAAAAACTAATCTTTCCCAAGCTCATTTTTATGGACCATTCATAACTGTCAACCCTTGATTTGTGACAAATGTTTATCTTATTTTTGACACTAGCAAAGGGCTCAGGGAACCCAACCAAACTGTAGGACGCTGGGCACCTCCTTCCTTCTCAGGGAAATCTAAGGGTCCCCACATGTGGAACAGGGCAGTGGATGGAGAGGAACCCTGACCCTGTAACTTCCCCTCTGACATCACACCGGGGGCTCTGTACACGTGAGCAGCTCAGCTTCCAATGTGTGGTCCCGCCCCCTTTTCCTGAACCATGTCACAGTGGAAAGAATAATAAATAAACTTTAAAAAAAAGAACCTAACATCTGTTTTCACACCATGGCCGAGAACTCATTCCTAAAACATTTTTCACACTTGACCAGAAAGGCTTTTCGTCACGAGTAACAGGATCTGTCCCTCGCTCTCTGGCTGCCTGTGCGCTTTGCTGATAAGACAGTAACTAATGTGCTGATGCACATTTCCAGGAATCGAAGCTACTCCCCAGCTGAGGCCAGTGCTGTGCTGCTCATGGAGGCAGATGCCAGAACCCAGTGCCTGAAAACTCTTCTCAAAAAGCAGCCAAGTCATTCTCCTGGGGGCTCCACACTCCTCTGCCTCCCACCAGCAGCAGGCCCGGTCCTCCAGCCCTCAGTCAAACATCCTCTGCCCTGGCTCCCCGGCCAGCTGTGGGAGATGCCCCTCCCTGATGTTTCCACATCCCCAGCTTGGAGAAAAGCCCAATGCGCCCTCAGTGCCACCCCCAGGTAGGCAGACTCTGCCCCCGACTCCCTTTGGGCCTCCACAATAGCTAATCTTCCCAGAGGATGAACTGTGATGACTTGTTGTATCTCCTTCTAGCTAAACCTCTCTGCCACCTTGTATTTTGTATCATTACCTTTGTGTCATGACCTTACTCTGTAGATGAAGATGCTAAGTCACCAAGAGGCTGTATCGTGCATCCAAGATTTGAGTCCAGGCCATGGGATGCTAGAACACTCATACTTCCCCGGCAATCTCCAAACATTTTGGCCTCAAGATCGCTTTATGGTCTTAAAAACTATGGGGATTTGTTTTCTGTGAGTTCTATCAGTCACCATATAGAAATTAAAAATCTTAAAGCTCGACAATGTATTTTCCTTTGTCATCAAGGCACCACAGCATCTTCAGGCTGCAGAAAACGACACTGACTGTATGCTCAGGAGGAAATGTGAATAAAGAAAGCAAGTGACATCTTAGTATTTTTACAAACTAGTTTTGACCCCAAGATCTCCCGAAAGGCAGCCTTGGACTGCGAAGATCCCCAGATAACACCGAAACCTTAGGCACTACACTGCCTTAAAATTCCCATCTCTGTCATAGGATGTTAGTCCAGGTTGTAAATACTGAGATCCAACTATGAATCAGTGTTAGGCTCTGAGATACAGTGGTGATCATCACATATACCCCCATCCTTTTAAAGCTTCCAGGCAAGTGGACAAGACACATGGAGCAAAACATCCCAATTGTTAGAAAAGAGTGAGACACAATGGGGCCATAACTTAGAGACACAACTAAGGCTGAGGGCTTAGGAAAAACTTCCCTAGAGAATGGTGTGTCTTCCTGAGCACTCCGCAACACAACTGTGCTCCATAGAAACTGTGAGTTTCCTTTGAATGTGGATCTCTGCTCCTCTGGCCCACCCTCCTCTCTTCCAGCTACTTATGTGCTTAAAACTACTTCAGACTGATTCTTCCACTCCCATGGCTTATCCTCAGGTCCCTAACTATTGTGTGACAACACAGCTGATTCCCAATGCATATAGTTAACAGCAGAAACTGGTGGTGAGGGAGAGAGAAGGCGACGTGGGGGGATGAAAAAAAAATGGATCTAAGTCTGAGTGTTAGTCCCTCTACTTCCTATCCACAGGATCCTCACACCAAGCTGCTGTTCTAGACTTTTAGGCCTTTGGCTATGCTGGTGAAGAGCGTAACGCTCCTCCTATGGTTAGAGTGATAATCAAGTGAACTGATGTGTCAAGCTACTCTGTGAATGCACAGCACACGAAGAAATGTACAGATGCAACACGCAATACATGGAGAGCAGTAAGAACACATTTAATATGACCTGACAGGAAGCTTACATTGAATGATGCCGTCTTAGCTATAGCATTCTCAGCTTTGTGTTAAACTCCATGCTTAAATATATGCTTCTTCAAAGACAGTCTGTAATTCAAAATATGTATTTTTGAAGGATGCATAGTGGTTTTGGTCTTTCTTCTGAATGCAGAAACATAAACGGAAGAGACCAGCTATAATTCCTCCATACAAAAGCCTTGGTGATTCGGAGCTTACCTTTGTTCGTCTTGTTTATTACTCCAGAGTGAAACTTCTTGCCAAATCTGAGGCACTGGAAAGGGCTCCTCAAGCTGGGAACCAGGAGCCCTGCTAAGGCACTGTGAGCTGCTGATCAAGCATCTACTTTTGTTTGGGCTGTGTTTTTACATCTATGAAATGGCCAGGCAGGTGGTAGAGACTAACTAGACTGGTATTTATCAAAGGAAGGGATGAGAAATGGTGCAAGACCCCCAGGAAGAACTTAGGAATCACAGGCTAAATAGAAAATCACTTAGTAAAGAGGGTAATAGCCCACCACTCTCGTCTTATCCTCTGGATTATATGCCAAGGAGGAACTCTCATAGTGATGCTACCCTGTCATCAACAACTCTCTAACACATGCCCTTTCCCTCTTAACACACACCTCAGTACCAAGCTTCAGCAGGCAGGAATGTTCAGCTAGAACTCATGGCACTATTTTGTGTATGTGCATTGACTGAATCCTACATTAGTGAAAAAAGCACAGATACTATGGGAAACACACAAGTATGGCAGTATTTGTAGGTGTGACAGTCAAGTCTGGGAACGCTGTATGCTGAGGTCTGGGGTTACTGCCCTTGCTTCAGAAGACCTTGATGATGACAACCCCTATTCAGAGACAGTGACTGGTCCCATCAAAAGATAGTCTCAATATGCTCTGTTGTCTGGACCACTTGGGTGCTGATTCTACGTTGAACAGATGACAGAGGCAGAGAGGTCCACAGTTCTGGAAAGGTCTCCTGCCACAGACCTCTGAGCAGCAGGCGCACCATCCAACATAATCTTACTTCCAGAAAAGACACAGCTCTGGCTGTGGTTAGCAGAAATTAAAAAAAATATATATCATAATCACAGTTTCTAGTAATGGATGGGTATGTGTTATAGCTTGTCTAGTTGTCCTCTGAAGCCACATGCAATCACAGGTGAGGTTTTTTCAGAGGTGGCTGGATCTAGAATGTATGATACTGAGATCGATTCATGGTGCAATGCTAGGATCAAAGGCACAAGGATTAAGGGTGTGATTGTTATCCAAGCAAAGTGGCCTGGATAAGATACAGGGACAGAAAGAGCTGTGGTAGACACTTGTTTGCTTTGCTATCTTCTGCCACCATGAACAGCTTCTCCTCTACAATTCCTGTCTGCCATGCCACTCTGCCTTGGAAATAGCAGACTATGGACTAAAACCTCTGCAAACTGTAAACCAAATGAATTAACTTTGGGCATCAGGGATTTTGTCTCATCAACAAAAAAAGTAATGAGGACATCACATATGAGCTCAGAAATCTTCACCACATAACCTCTCAGTGAGGTATTCTTTTTGACTTCCTCTTAAGGTGAGGGTATCACGTCTCAGCCAAAATGACTTAAGTCACACACCTAGAAAGGCATAGGAGGATTTCAAACTCTACCTTTTGCCCCCACAACTCATTGATCTTTCTACTATAAAGGATGCTTTTAAAAATATGGAAATTAGGGCCGGGGATTTAGCTCAATCAATTTAGCGCCTGTCTTGCAAGTGCAAGGACCCAGGTTCGATCCCCAGTAACCACATACCTATACTGGGTGTGGAGACTCACACCCAGCAGCAACCAGTATCACATACCACAGTGCTGGCATGGTGGCTCATGCCTGTAATTCCAACACTCGGGAGGCAGAGGCAGGAGGATTGCTGTGGTGAGTTTGAGGCTGAGCTCAGGGCCAGCCTGAACTCCAAAGCGAGACCCTGTCTCAAAAAACCTAAAAAAAAAAAAACATAAAAAAATAAATATGGAAATTAATCAGAAAGATGAATCCAGAGTTTTTTCTGTTAATAATACCTCTCATTGTATGTATGTAATCTATGAATATTTCCATACTTTGAGAAATATATCTTATATCCAATAAGTGAACAACCTTGTTGTTAAGCATTTGTGTGCACATATATATGTGAGGACCAGGGATTTAGCTCAGTGGTTCTGACACCCGCCTTGCAAGGGCAAGGGCCAGGGTTTGATCCCAGGTAACCACATACAACAATGCTGGCTGTAGTGACTCTTGCCCATTAGCAACCAGAACCACATACCAGGGTGCTGGGGGCATGGCAGCTCACGCCTGTAATTCCAGCACTCAGAAGGCAGAGGCAGGAGGATTGCTGTGAATTTGAGCGGAACATTTGAGGCTGAGTTCAGAAACAGCCTTAACTACAAAAGCAAGACTCTATCTAAAAAAAAAAAGATAAATTTCGGAAATTATGGCTGCTGTGTAAACTGTATATACATTTTAAGGCTCTTGATATATTGGCAACTCCTGCCAAAATGCCCTTCAGAAATACTGCACCAAACACTAATGTGATCCCAGAGTGAATGAAAATGTCCATTCTCTCATGCTTTTCCTAATTCTGAGTATTTTGTTTAAGTTTTTAAAAAGTTTTAAATGGAGTTCCATTCTGTCTCCCTATTGATTTGAGGTCTGCATTGGTCTGCATTGGCCTGCAGAGCTGTGTGACAAAGATCACTTAGCAGCCCTGTGTGTATGCAATCTGGACACCTACTAGGAAAGATGAGCTGACCGCTGCCACTAACCGCACTGGGGCTAGCAAATGAACACTCCAGGTTCCTAACTCACTAAGAAAATCATTCCATTAAAACACTGGGGAATAGCAGGTAGAAGAGCAATTGATTTTTAATCATTTTGTTCTCCAAGTTTTCAACTCTGCCTCTTCAGGAATCACCCACTGCTATCATGGGGTTGTGACCTGACCTTTCCTCAGTGACCTCCTCTGTAAAAGATGCTAATAACATTCACTGTAAGGTGAGGCTGGTGTACTTACTATCGTACCAGCAGAGGAGAGCTCAATTAGTGGCTGTTCCTTCATTTCCCTTCTCTGAGAAAACAAGGCCTAACAGAAGAGAAGTCCTGGAGCACACAAGAAACCCTAAAGGGGGGAGAGTGGGAGGCACGAGAAGACCTGGATCTTACCCAGCCCCTCAAGCTCTTTAGCACCAATGAGGCCAGTAGATACAGAAGCAGCAGCAGGGAACACAGTATCCCTCACTCTGGCTTCCCCCTTTGGAAGGTTCTGGTCTTTCTCCCCATAAGAAATGTCTCTAGGGCCGGGGATATAGCTCAGTGGTTCCAGCACCTGTCTTGCAAGTGCAAGGGCCCGGGTTCAATCCCCGGTAACCACATAACAATACTGGGCATGGAGACTCACCCCAGAAGCAATCAGTACCACACACCACAGTGCCGGGAGTGGTAATCCCAGCACTCGGGAGGCAGAGGCAGGAGGATTGCTGTGATGTGAGTCGGAGGCTGAGCTCAGGGCCAGCCTGAACTATAAAGCGAAACCCTGTCTCAAAAACACTAAAAAAAAAAGAAAAGAAAAGAAATGTCTCTAGCTCTTGATACCCTTTGTTGACTGCTGTACTCAGAGGTAGGGGAGATACCCAGACAGGAGATGGTTTGAGAACTAAAATGGGCCCCACATCACCCCCACCCACCGTAGAGAAAGAATAGGGGAGAGAGGGAGGGAGGAAAAAGAGGGAGGGCTCTAGATACCAGCTCTTCTTCTAAGTATCTAAGTCATAACCTCTCTCACCTCAGTAGAGTCAAGGTATGACCCCAGCCTCAGGGACCTCATCTCTAAAATGGGTATAATGATGATTTGTATCTCAAAATGTCGCTGAAATGATTAAGGTACCAGAAAGTTAAAGAAAGCCCAACATAGGGCACCCTGCACGTAGAAAACACCAGAAGTCACTGTCATTGCTCTTATTATTATCATCATCGTCTTATCTTAAGGATTGGCATAGAGCTTCTGGGAAGTTCTGCCTTTTCTGTGGCTCTCTGAAATGTCTCTGGGAAAGAATCCTGTGTGGCAGTTCAAACTGAGTTAATGTCACCAAATATCTATCTAGTTTGGGAATGAAGTCACCACTGCTCACTGGATCACCCTCAGCCTTGGTTTCCTCCTCTGCAGCCCAGGATGCTCTGGGCATTGAAGAGTTATGGGGAAGATTCCATAAAGCAGGGGGTGGAAAATGGCCAGCACAGAGAGCCTGGCACAGAGAAGGGACTGCGGGAGTGGGAGTTCCCTCTGTCTTCCTGATCTTTTCCTAGGAAAGTGAGGAAATGGAGGTGAAGGACCCCTGGGGCTTCTCTGGCCACCTGACTGGACAGCTGGGTGGAGAGCAGGAAGGGGACGGTGCAGTGTGGAACAGGCCAGCCCCTTTTTCCCCTCTGACACCAGCAGTTTCCAAACAGATCCCCTATTTGCCTGACAGGGCCAGCTTGGCCTTTCCCAGAACAATGGCAGGATACAGGCCTCTGCCGACATGCAGGCCTTGGAGACAGGCTGTGTTGGCCTAGGCAGCTTGTCCAGGGTACACGATGACCCAGCAACCTCCGCACTGAATGCAGGAACCTCTGTGCAGCCTGGGAATTTTTATCTACTGCCTTGCCAGGGAGGTCCAAAAGATAAGGTGTGGGGCTCCTTGGAGATGTGGCAGAAAGGAGAGGAAGCCCAAGACTCCTGCACCATTGATTTGAGGGGCTTCAAACTATGGGCACAAACTAGTACATGGGCATGTGGTGTCTATGAGCAGATCGCTGCAAGATAATATAAGACGCTGTCAGTTTTTAAAGGGCCTAATTTTAAGGATAGCCATTATTTGTAGATTCAGTATTTACAAGTTCATTTATTTGCAGAAAGCATTTCGTAACTCCAATATCAACACTGTCACATTCATTGACAGATCAGCACAGAGCCACCAAAGATGGAGACTGTGAGGACACAGTCCCAGCTGGTTCAACAGCCATGGACTCAACTCTTACTGTTGCAGTTCTCATATGCAAACAAGTTAACTTTGGGGGCTATTTAGAGCAGCTTTTTCACACATTTGTACTTTTTTGTTGGTCAGTTTTTGTTTAAAGTGGCTCAAACACAAGATGAATGTGGCATGCTTTACAGAGGAGGAGTATGTGTTAGGTGACATGCCTTTTGTTAATGAGTGAACAATTACTTTAAAAAGGAGTCTTTAATCAAAAGACACATAAAACAAAGGTATGCTTCAATCAGTTGAGAAGATTGCGATTTTTAGGAATATTAGCTTATACTGCTTGTATTGAACAATGCCTTAGTATTCTGCCATCTAGTATTCATAGCAACTTTATACTATGCAGAATATAACTGCATCAAAAAATAAAATAACAATTGCCTGTATTCATTATCCTCCACAATTGTCCCAACACCCACAGAAATAAATATCACTGTCTCCACAATGTAGGTCTGAACTCTGAGGCAGGAAGAAATTGATTTCTTAGGGTCACTCCATTCCAAGTGGCTGAGTGGGGACTGAGGCTATTCTGCTTCCTTCCTGCCATGCTGG
The DNA here is from genome assembly GCA_004026965.1 of Petromus typicus. Lineage (NCBI taxonomy): Eukaryota > Metazoa > Chordata > Mammalia > Rodentia > Petromuridae > Petromus > Petromus typicus. The sequence goes on along the minus strand of PVIR01014057.1, from coordinate 2,747 downwards.
CCTCCTGCATGGGGCCCTGCTCCTGGGGCTGGTGTAGTCCTCACAGGCACAGGAACAGGTGTGTGAGCCAGACCAGCCTGCTAAGATACAGCCCTGTCCTCGCCTTTCAGGGAAACTGAAGTCTGAAGAGGGTACATCTTGTACCCAAGGGCATAGGGCACTGATCTCAGAGAATCATCGGTATTATTTCTCCTTACCAGGTCTCCTCTCTCTGCAAAGTATTTTTGGCTTCTAAACTCGCATTTTGAAAGATTCTCATACTTTTCTTTGAAGAAAACATTGATTTTAAAAAAGTGATATTTCTCGAATGCCAACCATTTCATTATTTATTCATATAAATCAGAGAAATAGTGTATTATTCATAAAATTTTCTTCATTGAAGCTCCACACAGACACCATGGCATTAGCCTCTGCCCACCAAAGCCTTCTTAATGCAGTGTGAATAGTGTTACTGTCTCTTCATCTTCTGGTCATGACAGTAGACTTGTCCAAAGTGCAGGGCAAGACCAAAGGGTAGAGACCCAACATCTGGGTGTGTGTGTGTGGGGGGGGATACCCCCTCCCTTGTCTCAGCTTGGGGAGCCCTTGGTCTCACTCCACATCATCACTGGGATTCTCCAAGGAACTCAACTTCGACTGTCTTGAAGTTATTCCCTTCCCCTCCCTGCCTCAGACCCCCTTCCCACCTGCGCCCATCAGGACCTCCTCCCACAGCAGTTATCTGACTCAAACAACAGTTTTCCCTTCTAGCAGACATTTCTGGAACCCAGACAATGAGAAGTGGCAAAGGTGGAAACTTGGTCCTGTGGAGCTCCGTAGCCCTCGCTGTGTCTTCCTCCCGGGGCTGCTGCCTCTCCGAGAGCACGTCTGACGGGAGGCACCTGAGCGGCTGGGAACAAGGGTGAAGAACTCAGAGGCAGAGAGTGAGAGACAACACGCAATGGCTGTGTGCTCTTCCGCACAGCAGGCACTCCAGAACAACTCCGAGCAGAAGAGCAAATATGAAGAGAAACTTCATGGTGACCTGTCATGTTCTCATCACCCTCTTAAATGACATTAATGACTCAGACATTCCTCTTGATATCGCTGATTATCCCCACTCTAGAGATGAGAAAACTGAGTCTAGGGAAGGCAAACATAAGCAAGGTTGCACGGAGATCTCGGCTTGACTCTGAACTCTTGCTCTTCTCCTAATTTCCCTGTTGCTGCAGCTTTCAGAGGCTCGCTCTCCAGTGCCAACGAAACTGGACGCTGTCACAACAGCAGCAGCACTGGCTTTGGAAATCTACCCTGTGGGCAGCTTCAGATGCTACCAGCTGGTAAAGCAAGCATGGCCACATCTTCATAATCCTTAACGTGGACAAGATCCTCCCAGAAGCACATTCTTGCACTGCCTCCCTAGGGTCGGTATGAGAGCTCTATATTGCTTAGTAACACCCTGTCACACCACCGGAAGTTTAAGGCAACACACATTTATCTCACTGCTACTAGAAGACCAGACATAGCTTTGCTGAGCTCTGGTCTCACAGGGCTGTGACCAAGATGTCAGCCAGCCTGTGTCCTCATCTGGAGGACCAACTGGAGAGCACTGTGCTTCTCAACTCCCCCAGACTGTGGCAGATTCACTTCCTTACAGATGTTTGGCTGAGGACCCTGGCTTCCACTGGCTGTTTGCAGAAGGCCACCTACAGTTCTCTGCCATGTGATCCTCTCTACAGACAGCTCAAGCAACATGGCAGTTAGCTTTTTCTTTTCTTTTTTTTTTTTTTTTAAGGTTTTTTTGAGACAGGGTCTCGCTTTGTAGTTCAGGCTGGCCCTGAGCTCAGCCTCCAACTCACATCACAGAAATCCTCTTGCTTCTGCCTCCCAAGTGCTGGGATTACAGGCGTGAGCCACCACGCCCGGCACTGTCGTATGTGGTACTGATTGCTGCTGGGGTGAGTCTCCACGCCCCGTATTGTTATGTGGTTACCGGGGATCGAACCTGGGCCCTTGCGCTTGCAAGACAGACGCTGGAATCACTGAGCTATATCCCCGGCCCCAGCAGTTAGCTTTTTCAAAGCTAGCAGGGGTCTAGGATTTTGTTCAGTGGCACCACACCTGCTATGCAAGGTCATGAGTTCAATTCCCGATACCACAAAATGAATGAATGAATGAATGAGTGAGTGAATGAATGAACAAATGAATGAGATAAAAGCTGATGAAAGAAAAAGCCATCAGGAGAATCTCTTACTCCAGTCCAACATGGACTCATTATAATGCAACATAATCCTAGGGAAGAGTGACATCTCATCACCTTTGACCTGTGATGGGCAGATATGCTATTTTTATGGCTGCCATCATCACTGGTAATTTATCTTTATCATAATGACTATAAATTTGGTATCCTGAACTCTAGTATGATGATCCCATTTATCTTTAATACAAAAATCTCACTTACCTTCCAATATGTGTGAAATAAAATCCAAGTGCCCTAGCCTGGCACTCATGCCCCCATAACCCTCCTGTCTTATCATTCTCCTGGCTCTTTCCCAGTCATGCCAAATGCTCATAACTCCTTTCAGCACATGCAGCCCCTCTGTTGTGCTTTTGCTCTCTACTCAGTCAAGTTCACTTACGGACCTTTGTAAACACCTTAGGAGAACGACTTTGGCCCTTTCAGAGCTGACTTCGTGTCTCCCCACTTGGGGCTCTGAAACTGCGGGAAGGTGCTTCTTTATACTGTGGGCCCCACAGTACAAAGTACA
>PVIR01014056.1:22326-41068 GCA_004026965.1 Petromus typicus | reverse complement strand
TATGCTTCTTTATTGTTTTACCTTTTCTTTTACATTCACTCCTCTAATTAATTCCAGTGTTCTGTTTTCAAGTTTACTGATGTTACCTATGGAGCCTATCAGGTCAGTTTTTGAGGCTCTATCAGATTTTTTATTTCCATTGTTGTATTTTCCAGATCTAGGATTCTGGGGTTTTGTCCTACTTTCTATTCTACACTTTGTTCATATTTTTCTCAAATTTGATTAGCTACTTGCTCTCTTGCATTTCACTGAGCTTAAAACTTTTATGTGGAATTACTTGGCAGTTTATTCAAAGATCTATTTCTTGAGATCTATTTCTAGATGTTTCTTCATTTCTTTTGGTGATATCATGCTATTTTAATGCTTGTGATCCATGTAACCTTGTATTGGTTTCTGTGCACTGAAGACCTATTGCTACCTCTAGCTTTACAGAGTGCTTTTGTCAGGTGAGTGCCTTTTCTTCTTGGTTCCCTCACTGATGACTTCCAAAGCAACAGTCTTGCAATGAGGAAGTCATATCCAATTATAGTTTCTGGGTCAATGATGAGGTCTATACTTTGGGGGATGCTCTTACACAAGAGAATGAGTGATTTTAGATTTTGTTTAACCCCTAAATAAATTAGACTGCCTCTAGGATACTGATAAGTAGAGTTAGCCCAGAATAAAATGTCTCCTCCAGTGTTCAGATATGAGTCAGAGATGGAGGTTTTGTTGCCAGAACTTGGACAGGCGTAGTTTCCACTTCCCTGCACAGTCTTTCGCTTGGTAGGGGTACTGGAGCACAGTTGAAGGGTGTGGAACTAAGACATAGGGGTACTTCAAAGTTTAAAGACAAGGCTGAAAAAATTCAGGCCTTTTGACAGAGGCATTGATAGGTATTTTAGCTTAGATTGACATGATCCTTTTGAGGGCAAGGTGTGGAACATTATTATTCAGATATAAAATACCAAAGCAAAAACAAAAACAAAGAAACAGTGGCCTTTGGGGCTGGGGAGTTAGCACAGTGGTTTCTGCACCTGTCTTGCAAGCACAAGGACCCGGGTTCGATCCCTGGTAATCACATACCATACTGGGTGTGGAGACTCACGCCCAGCTGCAACCAGTACCACATACCACAGTGCCAGGCATGGTGGCTCATGCCTGTAATCCCAGCACTCGGGAGGCAGAGGCAGGAGGATTGCTGTGATGTGAATTTGAGGCTGAGCTCAGGGCCAGCTTGAACCACAAAGCAAGACCCTGTCTCAAAAAACAAATAAAACAATAATAACAACAACAACAAAAAATAAAACAGTGGCCTTTGAACATTGTACTCACAAGTGGGTTAACCCAGTGATGAGGTTTTAACCAAAGGAACTGTTAGGAAACCAGTCCTGGTTGGGAAAAGTAAGGCACTGGAGGTATGTGCTGAAGTGAGCATTGCAATCCCTTTTCAATTATTTTAAAATATACCTCAACCCACAATAAGATTTCTGATGGCAAGACAACCTAATATATAAATAAGAAAATATTCCCATTAATTAACATTTCACTTGTGGCTTTCTTTTTTTTTTTTTTTAGGTTTTTTGAGACAGGGTCTCGCTTTGTGGTTCAGGCTGGCCCTGCGCTCAGTGTGGCTTTCTTTTTTAAAAAATAAAAACTTACATAATTAAAAATATTTATGTATTAGTTTTCAGTTGCCGTCTTACACAATCTATGAATAAAAATGCATTTACTGATTTCACAGCACTGATATGTCTGACCATAGTTTAACTGGATCCTGAAATCATAGATTTAAAAATGCTAAAATTAGGTTATTGGTCCACTGCATATGTTCAAGAGGTCAAGAACCTTTTGCAATCTTTTGTGGTTGTTGGTAAAATTCAGTTCTTGACTCTGACAGAACAAGACTTTTCATTTGTATATTGGATATCAGCAAGGTATATGCTTGACCCCTAGAGCCACTCTCAGGAGTCACATGGCCCTCTCTTGGGCTATCTCACTTCCTGACAGCATATTTTTTTCCAAGAGAAACTCCTGCTGCTGTACATTGAAAAAGAGTAGGGTATAGAATAATTTTATCACAAAAGAGGCTACCACATTACTTTTGCCACATTGAGCAACCTAATTGCGGGAATGTCATGCAACTGCCTTTTCCAAATTCTTCTGAAAAGAAGCACATCACACTTTCCACCTGCATTCAAAGAGAGGTTCACACAGGTGTGACTTACTGGTCAAACCTCAAGGTGTATCTACCACATTTATATAAATTCATTATGGCTATAATTTGCTGATTCTTGAACCTTTAATCTTGGGATGAAATGTTATTTTTTTCTTAGTATTTTCATTCATGCTACCAGATTATTTTTATGAAAGACTGAATTAAAACCAAGTCCACTTGAAGTGGAAAATTGTGTGAGACTTATAAATTCACTGATTTACATGTCAACAATTTAAGAATATACTTGGGACACTTGAAATGATACTAAATATAAAGCAGACATGATTAAAACCTATAAAATTAGAATTTAATTTAAACTTACAGACTTTGTGATTTGAGGATTCTTAAGCCATTTCATGTAGGTAAAAGAAAATATAGGAAAAGCTAAATAAACCACTGGAAATTAAAATATGAGAAAAAATATGTCATCAAGTTTAAATTTCTGTATTAATACTGAAAATCCTTAAAGTTATTTCAAATTATATTCTAATGTCTTGATTACTTTCAATCAGAAAAAAGAAATGTCAAACCAAAAGGGCAAAAAAATGGTAACTGAAATAATTATTATTTTTTTAAAAAAGTATAAAAGTTTCATCACAAATTACCTACTTGTATCCCCATGATTAAAGGCATGTGAGATTCTTAAGTGTATGTTGGTAAAATAAGCATGCTAAATGCAATGAACCTCTGAAAACTCTGTTCATAGGAGCACGTGGATGCTGACTACTGTTCCTTCCTTCCTTGCTGTACTTGCATGGGGTGGATCTAACCTGCAGCTCATTCTTACCTCTTTCAGACTGCATTGTCACCAATAACAGATTAGCAAGAGTCTTGACAAGGACTCCACTAAATTTCTAATATTTTGTCTCAAAGTATTTGCTTTACTCTCCTTTATGTTTGGCTCATTTTCATGTATACATATCTGTTTACTTAATCAATTTCAATGGATCATGAAAAAGATAGTGAATATTTAGCCAAATACAAAATTATAGGTTTAGAAAAATGTATTTTACTCTTGAAATTAAGTAAGACATAACGAGATTATAATGAGACCCATTTCATCTTACTAATGTCAGAATAAACTTCTTGTTACTTGGCATTAAAGTAAGCCACACCAAAATGTCCTTCTGTGGAGATTTCTGTTGAATTCCTCAAAGTCAAACTAAAGTTCCTGACTGTGGCACTACTACATAAGGTCTTTTTCTGGTAGCCAGCTATTGATGTCTCCCAGGATTTTGAGGAGACAACTCAAGTCTCATCCAGCTGAATTTTCAACTTCTTAGAAGATTCAAGAATATGCCTATGCAAATCATCCCACATCCATCTCAACAGTGACCAAATATCCTATTAGTGGAAAAACACCAAAATCTGGTATTAGTAGATACAGTGGCAGAATAAAAATATGCCAGCAGGGCACTGATCATAAAAATTAAAAAACAATATTGTAACTAGGAAAAATAGTGTATTTTGTGGGGGTTTGATCCATGTTTTATTTTTCTCATATTTTAACTCTCTTTTTCCAGACTTCTCATAGTCTAAGCTTTGTATTTCACAGACAATTCCATCTTATCTAATGGCTCAGTTGGATTTCAAAGAACAGAAGTTTCAGAGAGAAACTGAGATTGTAGTTAAAGCAGCTGAAGATTTTTATAGTAATGCAATTAGGCTACAAAAGTAGCTTTGATCAGTACTCTCATAAGTTGGAATAGAAGTAATAAATTTAAGTGCTATTTAAATATAATAATATATGGCCACAAAGCTCATGTGTTTCAGAAGGTATACAAAATAGTGGCTGCAAATGTCCATTATTTTTTATGGAAAAAATCCTCACATTTCATATTATATAGACCATGACGATATATATGAAATAATCATTGATTCTTGGGGTACTCAAAAATAATCAGAAAATTTGAAATGATATTTAAATTGCATGATGACAGCAGCATAGGAACAATTCATTGCTGTCACAGATTTCTTATGTAAAGTCACATAAAATCTACTAAATGTATAAATTTTCAAAAAAAGAAATGTGTTATGACCCAAAAATGTTACATAGTTTTTGATGAGAATGAGATACAATGCTGTGCTGTTACTTCTTCAAGTCTTGGGCACTCCCTCCGCAACTACGAGGTACTAGTGCTGATGGTTTATACATGAAACCTCCTCCATGGACTGCATAATGCCACAGCAGGTCCCTCATCCAAAGGTATAAAGGATCTGGTGAGAGTTCATTCCAGGTAATATTGATCCTGACCCTAGATTTCTGGCCCTACCCTCATATTTGATATTCCCCAGAACACTGCCCAGGAAAACTCAGGGCATAAAATGGTTAGTATTCTGGGACCTATGTCAACAGAACCCGGGACCTATGTGAACAAAAAATAAGTAAGAATTTCCCATTTAATCTCCAATACAAATAATCACAGATAGTATCAAAATCATTCTAGATATTTCTTTTTCTCAATAATTTTCTGTATTTACTATATACACTATATCAGAGAATTTAATAAATTTCTCATCAAAATATTTTTTTTAGAAAACTACTACTAAAAGAAACATAATGATTCTGAAATTTTTTAAAACAAAAAAGTCCATACATTGTATACAATGAGTTTACTCATTTTGTTTAAGAAAAAGAAAATACTGCATTACGATGCTTTCAAATATTTATGTCATGATCACATAGAGTGTTATTTTTCATTCCTAGATTTCTTTAGAAAGCCAATTCAGCAACAAAACTTCAGATTTATTTAGTAGGTGTTAGTTGAAATGAAACAATTTCTGAAAAACATTGCTTCCCTGGAAACTGAGAATGCAAAGAAGAAAGTACAGCAGAGATTCATCTACCTGTGTGTTTGAAATCCTATTTAAGGAAAATTATCAGTTTAGAAATTTGTATGTTTTCAAAGGAATACAGTGCCATCTATTTCTTACCTCAATACATAAGAATAGGGAGATTATTAAATCTAGTCAACTTCACTGAAGCAAGATGATATATCTATAAAATATACTGGTTACATTGGGTAAGGATGCCAAATTAGACTCCACTGACAACTAAACCTACGGGTTAATATGAGACCTGATTAGGAAGACAGAGAATGCAGTGAACTCCATCAGTTACTGGATACACCAGAGAGGGCTCCTCACAAGTGTCCATTACTTCTATTTCATACTCAAGCATTTTTCCTCCAATAATACATGTATAATATTACAGCTAATAATGGCAAAGTCATCAGATAATGAGTAGATACGAAGGAAAAAGAGAAGGTCAGTAATGTAAACTGCCTCTCTGGAGCTGCTGATTTCACAACAGGGATCCCACAGCAGCCATTCCGAATTTCTAACCTTGGAAATTAAGAAAACAAATTGCACATTCTGATGAGCTGTCAGTTCATTCTAAGTACAACATTTGAAATTAATTACTTCATTAAAATAAAAATATTCAGAAATTTTAGTTGACAAAAGCAGAAAACACATCCTCTTTGCGGGGAACAGTGTACAGTGCTGCACCTGGTACACAGCATTTCATTCAGCAGAAGCCCCCACCCCACGGTGCCACCCATGGGCATGCACTGCATTAAACAACTTAAACTCTGCTTCGCAGTTTAGCAAGCTTATTAAAGGGTGACAGCACAACTAAAGACACCAAAGAGGACAACACGAACTGCCTGAGAAAAGCCAGGACAGTAAGATGACTGTCTTCAAAACCAGGCATAGTTTGACAGGGATAAATAGAAATGTGGCGGTTACTCTGACAAGTATTTTGAATTTGGACATTTGTCTATTTTTTCTGTCACACCTCATGCATTCTCTTCATCTGTGGCAGGATTTTATTGGTTTAAAAGTTACTACTGATATCCTTTTGTTAATTTAAATAATAATATAAAATAATCCACATCCAAAAGGTCTACAAAATATATGGTAACTGAGAAAAAAATGTATACAATTTGTGTTCACAGAAACTCTCATATTCTCCTTTATGTACTTTTTAAACTGAAACTGAAAAATGTGTATTGGAACTAAACAGATCAAAAAGAACTTTACCTGCTTCTCCAAGGGTAATATTATCTAACTAGTATGTAATTTTATAGAAATAAATGAATTGAATATAAAACTATGTGCTTATATGGATAGGCAAATTAAAATGTTTTCTGAATTATCTTAAAGATTAAAATAAATTTGGCACCTAGTAATTAAGTAATGAAAGTGGCAGGACAGTCTAAGAACTACATTTAAATTATTAATATTCTAAGTATACCAGTGAAAGAAGTTTAGAGTACAAACACACACACACACACACACACACACACACACACTATTTAATTTGCACAAATGTATAGAAATAGAATTAAGAAATTACACTATTAGGAGCCATACATAAGTTATATAGTTAATTGGGCTGACCTTACCAATGTGTTTAGATACAATTCTAAATTTCTGCACTGAATCCACTAAAACTGTGAGCCAAAATGAAACACTCCTGCTCTAAAGTGTGTTGGTTATTTGTCCCCAAAATGAGAAAGTGACTAACAGAAACCCGGCACCAGGACTAGGGCCAGTATGTTGACTATACCTGTTCATGAGTTTAAAAACTCTTGAACCTGGAGATATCCATGTCTTACAATGTGGTAAGCAAAGATCGATGATCTTATGGTTGGTGCTCAGGAAACCGTAATGCTAATTAAAAGGTTTACAATTTCAGATGGGAATGAAGACTTAAGTGTAAATTGGAATTTAGGTCATGTGTCTTTCATTTTGACAAAGAAATTGTCTATGCTTTCTTCATGTCCTAAAACTTCACATGATGCTAAAGTTAAAGGAGCAATTTTTGAAGGCTCTGGCATGCATACTACTGCCTGCTTTAAAACAGGTCTATAAAGAAAAGCAGTAGCAAAAAACATAGATGAATGACCTGAAAATTTTGCAGTCTCATCAGAAACGAAGAATCTTCAAAGATGAGTCCAAGGGGAACATGACTGTTAAAAATATGAGCATTAAATATAGCCAAGTACCTTACAATAGGACAATAGGAAAGATGGCCAGACACCAACATTTGGCAGGTTAAGAGATATGAAATGGTAAAGAACTTTGAAAGACAACTAGGAGGTGTTTAAGAGAGTCTAGCTCATCCATGGCCACTTAGAAAAGTATTTCCTAGAGTTCAGCCATAAAAGCTACTACAGCCCTGGTCCACATGCTCCAGTTACTGCTTCAAGTGACAACAGACCTTCAAGTCATCCATACAGTGTGGTTTTTCATGCACTCAGAATGTAAGAGTTTTGGAGTCATGGAGGCTTCTAACCTAGGCTCAGGAGAAAGCCTAAGAGTCGAACTTGAGAGAGCAAGTAAAACTTAAAGGACAGTGGAGCACCCAGGAAGATGGACATACCGAATAGATAGGACGTTTGCCAAGGGAAACTGAAGGCAGTGATAAGAGCATGCCTGAGAGAGAGGTCATGTGGACTAAAACTGGAAAGGCTGCTTTTGTCTCAATACAACTTGCTCTGGGTGCTAGACAGGGAGCTAAGGGATTTAATATTGGAGTCTTGCTTCAGTCATACTTTCTTCTATTTCTCCACTTGGAATGGAAATATTTACTCTATGCTGTCACGTGTAGGAAGTATTTAACTTCCTGTTTTTATTTTTTCAGGAATTCATAGTGAAGAGTTTGCAGTGAGTCTCAGAGGAGACTCTGGACATAGATTTTCACCAATGCTAGAATGTTTAAGATTTGGCCACTCTTAGAAGTAGACAAAAGTAATTTTCCATAATGAGATAGACAAAAACTGTTAAGGATTTCATGGTGAAATGTCATGGTCAGATTTCAAAATTTTCCCAAATTTTCCCATACTTTAATCACTAGGGTATGGTGCTCTCCAGTAGACTCATCCATGGATGAGTTCAATAGCTAAATGTGCTGTCCTAGTTGGGGTGGGTCACTGGAAGTATGGCCAAGAAAGCTATGTTCCTGTCCTCTTCACCCTTCTGTTCCCTGACTGCCATGCGGTACTGGCTTTTTTCTGTGTGCCCTTTCCTATGCTGTATTTGCCTTGGAACCAGGAAACCATGGACTCGGTTATTAGATATTTTGATCCCATTATAGAAAAGCTAAGAAATACGGTAATCTAACTAGGCCAGAAATTGTTGGATTATATTTCTGCAAATTTTGTCAATTATCTTCTTGCCTGATAGGGGAGTCAATATAAATACTACACACAACTAATAAAAAAACTAAAACATATGACCCAATATTTGTCAATGAACAATGAGAAGAGTCATCTTAGAAGATTGCAGAAGGGGTTTTTCTGTTTTATTAAAAAAAAAACAAAAGGATGGAAAATAAAGGTCACACAAGAAAATCTACTATTTCTGCATTTAGAAATAGCTTTCTGAGCGAATGATGCCCAGAACTAAGAGCTGTCTCCAGACAGAAAGATGAAATTATGGAGAATATGCTTGATTTAGCTGTGGAGGGAAAGGAAATTACAGAGTCCTTGGTACATTTTTGAATAATGAAGTACTGAATCTTGACACATATTTCATTACACAAGATACAAAGCATTTTTATACATTAAGCCACTTAAATTGTGTAGCCTGATACTTGCAGTGGGAAACACTGCATTTCTCATTTTCTTTGCAGCAATATGAACGCATGTCACTAAGCCCCACCCAGGCAGAAAGGAGTGGAACTGCTGCGCACTGCTTCCTAGAGTGAGCTCTGGTGTCATCACGCCCATCTTTTCTCCAGTCTTGTCTTTGCTAGTGACAGAGTGCAGATGGGTAGACAGAGCTAGAGCAATCATGATGAATCAAGAGAGGATAACTCTGTCTAGAAGGACAGACCAAAACAAGAAGTTGTGTCCCTCATGCTGCAATGACCTGAGCATGTTCTCAGTAGATTCTGCTTGAGCTATTGTATGAGAAAGTATTCTCTAATGCAACTCACCAACCTGGAGGGTCTTGTTATAGAAACTTATCATCTTAAGAAAGATTCCTATAAGGTAACAATGGTTAATTTTTTCCAAAAAGTTTATTTTAAATACCAGAGAAAACATTTTGATTTTCAACATATTTAAAGTAACTACCCAGAAACAGACATTATTTACATATGATTCCAGAAATTTTTAATGGAGTATATTTATTTACATTGTATAAAACAGTTGATCACTTAAATCATTAGAATAAAATGTTTATGACAGCAAAATGAAATGAATTATCTTTATTAAATATATCATGGCATAAAATGATAAAAATAATATGCTGGTGAAGAACTTTATGAGTAAGAATGATAAATACTTTGACTGCATTTAAACCACACTTCACAATCTTCAACTGAAAGATTATGTTGTATTGAACTAACTCAATGTCATCCACTCTATGAGCATGGACTGACACATGGTCCCCTATAGCTGCTGTGGACTGAAGCGCTTTCTAGTTCCACTTTCATTGAATGAGTTCTTTCAGTATGGATCGCATAAGTAACTTCAGACTTTGATTTTCTTAAAATGTTAACAATACAAAACTTAAAAGAACTTTAAGAATCATGCCACCACAACTCTAGGGGTTTCTGAATAATAGAATCTAGGACTCTTTGAATAACAGATTGATTCTTATTTGATCAGTCTCTCAGAAAAGAGCACATGGGAAAATACTTCCTGTGCTTACCTTGCATGTCCCCAAAACATTATATTTTTTTCTGTAATATATGGTATGATTTATCATCCAAGGAGCCTAAGAACCATGCTGGCTTCCTTATGTAAGCTTCCATGAAAATATTACACTCTAATACTGACATTTTTCATTTCAAAATACTAAATTTATCTTAAGAAATAAGAACACTAATTTGCCTAAATGGGATAGCAAGTTTAAAATCATCTTTCTTTAAGTAGAAAGTAAATATTTGTGCACATAACCTAATGGGCCAACTGCTAATACTATTTGCGATTATGTCAAAGATCAAGTATTTTCACTGTTTAGTTTGACGGCTTTGCCAGGTTTTTAATGACCACTAATTTATAGAGGTTTACTGCTCAGCACAACTTGTACATTTAATCAAATCAGCTTTCTTTATACATTAAGTTAAATGGTTTGTCATTCTAATAAAGATTATCATTATTTTCTAATTGATTTCCTCACACATTTAAAAATAAAACAAAACAAGCCAGAGCAGTGGCGTAACATCAGAACTCCAGCACTCTGGACAGCAGAAACCAGAGCTCATCAAGTAAGAGATCAGCCTGAGACAGTTCAGAAAACCCTGTCTCAACAGAAAAAGGGCCAGAATATTGTTCCATGTGAAGGTCCTGATTCAACACTTAGCACCATGTTAAAATAAAAAAGGAAGACAAAAACACTTGGTCATATTAAACCTATATATCATTTCAAAAATATATACCAGTGACAAACAGACCATAAATGTTCACAGTTGCAAGTATCAGTATCAGTATATATCAGTATATATATATATATATATATATATATATACATATATATATATATATATATCTGATACTTATCACTGATATGTATATATATATGTATCAGTATATATATATATATATACATCACTGATACTTATCACTGATACGTATCACTGATACGTATATATATAAGTTTTAGTCACGTAAGTTAAGAAGTCATCAAATGTACTCTTAGAATGTTTGTTGCTTTCCATTTGAAAAGAGACAACAGCATAGAGTACCTGTAATAAACAGATCAACAGCCTTAAGCAGTTTTCCTGTGTAGTGTACCCAGAAAACAATACAATACAGGGCTCAGCTGCAGCACTATTTACTACTCTGTTCAAGTTCTTCTCTGCTGGAAGTGTAAGAAAGCTCATAGCATTATCTTCAGACAAATGTCTGCTCTATTTTCTATTCATCTTTTTGCTACTTTATAAAATAATCATAAGATTCACAGGGTTTTTATAAACTGACAATGAACCAAGTTCAATATACAGCATTATAGTCTGTGTAATATTCAATCTGAATCTTTACTATATATTTTAGTAAAAATCACTCATACACATTAACCATAATCAAAGATCTGTATTTATTAAAATTTTGATTATTTTAACTCTTACTGTTCGTCCTTCTATTCATATATATATATGTGTGTGTGTGTATATAAATATATATATATATATATATATGTGTGTGTGTATATAAATATATATATATATGTATAAATGTATGTATGTATATTGAGACAGGGTCCCCCTTTGTAGTTCAGGCTGGTCTGAACTCAGCCTCGGACTCAGAAATCCTCCTGTCTCTGCCTCCTGAGTGCTGGGATTACAGGCATGAGCCACCACACCTTGAATTGTGGTATGTGATACTGATTGCTGGTGGGCGTGAGTCACCATTCCCGGCACTGTTGTATGTGGTTATCAGGGATTGAACCCCAGATCTTGCACTTACAAGGCAGAAGCTGGAATCACTGAGCTAAATCCTCAGTCCAGAAATTTTATCTTAATAGTAAACCACTAGAGGTAAACTAGAGGAAAAAAGAAATCAACACGCATTCCTTTTCTTTATCTACCAGATCATACAATAGAACAGAAAACTAATTCAATTCAAAAATCCACTTGGAGTCATTTCAAAATCAATAAAAGCACATTATTTTTCAAATTTCTTACATAAATATCAGTAGAAGTCTCATCGTGCAAGGTACTAGAAGACATGACAAGACCATATTTTAGAAAATTATAATTTTTTCAAGAACATAACAAGATACAAAACAAATAAAAGAACTATTGCAGAAATACATTTAATAACTACCGTAGAAAGTTTGATGTGGCTATTACCATTGCTTATCAAGAGAAGGCCAATGCTCACTGTGCATCTAATCTTCTTCTGATATCCACTTCCAGTCACTTTAACATACTCATGTATTAACATGTGTTTGTATTATTTAGGTTTCACATAGATGAGTTGGTGTCAATGTGTGCCTACTGATCCCAAAAGTAAATGGCAATTTATCCTCAGGGTCTTGATTTCTCACTAGGGATAAAGACTCTTACCCTTCTCTCATAGCTGTTTAAAATAAACAGCCTCTTATGTAAGATTGTCATATTTTTGTTCTTGATGTAAAATTGTTTGCATGTTTAATTTATTCCTATTTACACAAAAGCAGGTATAATTTTGAATTCACAGAGTACTACCCAAGTAGATATAACCTATGAAGCATAATGCCATATAGAAATATCACAATTTATTCAAAATTATAATTATTTTGAACTTTTTTCTATTTACATGTTGATGTTATTTACTGTTTTCTTCAGATATAGTACTTGTGGCAGTGAAAAAAATACTGTTTGAAATGATATTATAAAAATAACTTTCCCTAAAACTTAGAAATGTTAAATAAGAAAAAAATTATTTTATTAGGCCAGGGATTTACCTCAGTGGTTCCAGTGCTTGCTTTGCAAAAGCAAGGGCTGGGATTCAAACCCGAGTAACCACATACAACAATAACTGGTGTGGTGACTCACATCCACCAGCAATCAGTACCACATACCACAGTGCCAGGTGTGGTGGCGCATTCCTGTAAACCCAGCTCTTGAGAGGCAGAGACAGGAGGATTTCTGAGTCCGTGGCTGAGTTCTGGACCAGCCTGAACTGCAAAAGTGAAACCCTGTCTCAAAAAACTAAAAATCAATAAATAAATAAAAATAAATTTACAAATTATTTTATTGTGTTTGTTTTTGTCCATGCACCAATATCAATAACAGCTGGTACTTAATGTTCACCAAGCAAAATACAAAGTTGTAATTGGAAGCAGAAATATTATGACTAGAAGTCATCATTAAAATGTACTGAAGGAAATGGAAGCATTTTTCCATTCTGATGAATCTCAGTTGACAAAATATGGTGCCTTTAATATAATGAAGTTTAGATAGCTCATATGATTAATTTCAGATTCTAAACTCATTGAAAGTGAGATATTTAATTTTGAATCTTTAGAAATTTTATAAAAATGTACTAAATAGTAAATGTCACACAGCTATAAAGTAAATGGTGATCAGAAAAATTGTATGCTTCATTGTAGCATTTAATCATATATATTTGTCCACCAACTGCATTTAATGAAGATTGCATAATTGAAATATTTTGATTTTTTTACTGTGCTGAAAATTGAAATGCTTTCAACACAACCCTGTAAAATTCTACAGTATTGCTCAAGGAATGGAGTGTGTGACCTGGTGCCAGTATATGTCTCCTGAAGGCCTCATTTGCACTTTGGATTTAATGTGCTGAGATGCAGCCTCCACTGAAGTAGTTAAAGATGTCATCCAGGATGTAACTTTCACAAAAACTTTAAAAAGACAGCAAAGTATAGCACAGGGAAATCCTTCAGCAGGCACTGATTTTTGTTTTCAGCATTGTATGGGAGGTCAGTGCAATTTTTTAGTTTAAAGAACAAAATATCTGGTAATGGTCACCACTGTCCTTTTCTAACTTCATAGTATCTGTCACAAAGCCAGCTGATTTCCCTTTGTCTTTTAGAGTTTCCAAATTTGAATGCCTGAGATCATAATATTATAAAGAAAAAAGGCTCTGTGAGAAATCAGAATTTTTATTTTTATGTAATTAAAAACCTATCACATCAGAATTCACATAAGATATCAAACTGTATAATATACCTTGGAATATCTGTGCCTTTTCAATAGGTGTTTCCCAAAGGATTGTTCAGAACTTTATGTCTTTATTATAAAATCAGGTGAAGTCATTACATTGTAATAGACACTTTTCCAGAAAAAGAAGATGAGGTCTATGAATTTCACTTTTCTCAAAGCTTGTAGACATAGAATAAATCAATCACTTGAGTCTTAACAGAAATTCATCCATGTTCCTTCTTAGGCAGAACTCTTATTTTTAGAAAAATTTAGTTTAGACAAAAAAAAATAGGGAAACACTTTTTGAATATTCAGTGTCTTGCTTTGGGGTGGCTAATTTCTGTGATGACTTATGACAGGAAACAGCAGCCTACTGTTGACATTTTCATAGTAATTATAGCTCAGGATTTAACTGGTTGGAAGAGCAAAAACATGTCACAAGTGACATGTCAAACCTTTACTCATATTTTTTTCTTCTACTAGAGCTCAGTTCTAGTGCAAAAATTAACAATGCTATAAAGTCAATGAAGGTTTAAACACAAAAATATTGAGAAAAAGCTTGGTTAGAAATTGAGATAATAAAAAATGTGGTCAATAAATGACATGCTTTATCATAAAAACCCCAAGAAAAATATCTCGCTGAATTTTGCATCACTAACAAAGAGTATTCTCCTTGTCTTGAGATCTATATTACCTCCTATACTTGATCAGAAGACTTGCACTTCTGTCTATATAGGAATTTATTAAAAGCATTTCTTCCACACTGCTACAGCAAATGGAACAGAGCTCTTGGAAACACCTTTCTACTGCTCTCCCGTGCTTCTCTGGAAGTACTTGGGGGGGGGGCCACAAAAAAAAAAGACTACATTTAACTATGAAACACACAGAACGGGTTATGGAAGGTAAATATAAAATGTGCCTTGAAAAATGAAAAAAACTGCTGGCAAAAAAGATAAGTAACAGAATAAAGGCTTTCCATTCTAGATGAAGGACTCATTGCAAGGCAGCTACAGCAAAAAGAGAAAGTAGAAAAAAGAGAGGAGAGATGACAACCCCATGTGAATGACGTGAAGGATGGGTAAAAGGAATTAATGATGAAAAAAATATGGCTTAGCAGCTTGTATTATAAAGCTATTAGACTTGAAAATTTGTTGCCAAAATCTGAATCAGAAGTTCTAGTAAGATTTGTCTGTTACCAGAAAGATCTTAGTACTATCTACCATATAGTTCACACCATGGAATTATCTTCATGAATGTGCCAGTATCCAAATCTGACTCTCAAACATGAAGGCTCAGAAAGCTGATTCTGTGTGCAGAATACACATGTCAAACTTCTCTCCTTGAGGCTAAGGTACTTTGAAACCATGATTTGCTGAATAAACAGAATTATAAAAAGGAAATATTTTGACCTCCACTATGATACAGCTATAGACCAGCCTTGGAGCTGAGCACTCTCATTTATAGACAGGGCCAAAGCTTCCTTAGCTGAATTATTTTCCTCTTTTCTATTTAAGAAGTCTACTGATAAACTGCCTTCCTCTCTGTGTGTTACAGTACTGTAAAAGCTTATATCATATTGTAACATGATGGTACACATATATGAACTAGTTCAGTATGTGGACATTGCAGTTTTCCCACCAAAGGCAACCCTACCTGCAACTTTTTTGGAAAGCAATTTAGCTGCATTTATATGAGGTCATACTTTGTTATGTACTAGAGAATGAATACCACCTTTTGAACAGAAGAACAAAATATGAGCTACAAAGTGGGACAAATCAAGTTATCAATAAGATATTTAGATGCTTAATGACAGGGAAAAGCTAGAAAGCATAAAGATTATTCACTATTTTAGTGTAAGTAAAGATAATGAACATCTCACCTAAGGAAGAGTGGAGAATCTGGGACTTAAAAGAGTGCAGACTTCGAAGACCCTGACAAAACTGAAAAGTGATTAGGCTGGGATAGTTGGAAAGAAGACAAGACACCTTCAATAAGAAATTTCTCATAATAGTCAGAACTTTAAAAAATAATTACTAAACTTTAAGATAAAGATTCTATTTGGAGAAATGACGACATTCATCTACACTCATATTTTAAATAGCCACAGGTGAAAACATTCAATTATCTGAATATTGTATGAAATATTTTGTGTAGCCAACCTTTTTTTTCTGGAGAAAGTGACCACAGCTGAATAGTTATATTCCCCAAGTGATGAAAAGAGTTTTGTGCCATAATATTAGTGTTAGAAATGAGTAAGTTTACTAAATGTGGAAACACCATTTCATGTATTTCAGAAATAAACACAAAATTGAATGACAGCATTACAGACAGTTCTTAAACTAAATAAGATCATAGCTCAGAAATTAGCTGATTTTCCACATGTGTGAACTGCCTTATTTCAATGTAAATTTGTTAAATTGTTAAAAAAAAAATCATTGTCTTCATGAGATGAAATTTGTTGCTTTTTTATTAATGAATTTGAATTCTAAAGCAAATTCCAGAAGTGCAAAACAATATGAATACCAAGTCAGTCAGTTTTGTTTATAAAATTATTTCAGTTGAGATTATATATATGAAAACATAGTAGGCAGCATAGTTAGATATAAATCAATATACATTAAGAGAATGACTGTGGTCTCAAGGAAGTCAGCAGAAAAAATAAAGACATCAACATTGTGTCTGGAGGTGCATCTGAAGAAGGCCAGGCACCAAGATAAACATCCAGTAGGACCAGATACACATGCCTCCCGAAAGGATAAGAGTGACTTGGAAGTAACCCATAATCAGCACTGCTGGGTTCAGAGAATCCAGGCAGGCATCAGTCACCCAGGCAGGTGAGCAGAGCATTTGGACTCATCCCTTCCCGAGATGCTTTTGTTTTTTTCATGCACACTGCTACATGGCTCACATCCCAATGGAATCAGTACTAGCCACGTAGCTTATTTATAATCCTATTGTGGTTTGACCCATGGTGTATCCACAATGTGACTTTGCTGTATAAATTAGCCATGACAGACAGCCTCAGTGGCAACCACTTTCAGGACCCCCCATGTGTCTCAGGTGTTTTTTCTCAACAAATTGCCTACTCTTGGCCTTGGCTGATCTTTAGAATTCTTCACTTTTGGAAGACATGAACCTGGCACATATGACATGTAGCAGCTTGGGAGATACATTTCTCTTCTATCAAAAATAATGCAAAAACTTGGAAAATATACAACTTCAAATCTGCATAACACATATTCTATGATAATATGTTCTTTATATATCTTCTAGTTTCTATGTGACTTATTCAATATCTATCTAAGAAGAAAATAATTTTAAGAGTCTGGATTTCATAAGTGCATGGTATAAACACATGTCAAAATATTACACTGAATCCCATTGATGTATATACAATTTATACATATTATAACAGTACAATAAGATATTTTAATGAAAAACTTCATTAAAATGTAAAGTGTATGTAATAATCTTAAATAGATGTTGTCACTGAATAGCTAAATGTGATATTACTATTGCTACATTGCTATGAAAATTGAATTGTGGAACTTTATTGTGGTATCTAAGAAAAAGTACCAGAATAACAAACACAGACCACAATACAGAAGAGTTTTCATTCAACAGAAATAAATTTAAAAAAAAAATCAGTCTAGGGTTGGAGGTTTAACTCACTTGAAAAGTTTTTTACCTAGCATATGGGAGGCCTTGGGTTCAATCTACAATCCTATAAAAAATAAGAAAAAAGAAGAAAAAAAAAAAAACTAGTCTAATCCAACAACAAAAACATGAAACCTACATTGTCTTCTTTTTAGGCAGTTAAATTGGACAAAAAATAGCAGGCCTGAGGGACAAAGGATCCAAAATAGTACACTTTGCTTGGCACAGTTAAATGAAGAAACAAATAATTCAGTGTCTGACACACAGCCTTTTAGTAGACCTCAGTCTCCAAGACATAATGTATTTATTTTTAGAAAAGGCATACAATATTCTTGGTTCTCAAAAGCTGTAGGCTAGTGATACCAGACAAGAGGCATCTTAAAAACTCTCCTGTCTTGGGCTAAGAACTTTCTTTCCTAAATTTCTTACATTAAGGCATAGGGAGGAGTGATGGAGATGGCTACATAGGACTGCTTTCTGCTTGCCTGAAAACAACATTTCTGTAGATCCACGTTACAGTAAATATCACAGCAATATATGTACATCCATGTTTAAAGCAGCTCAGTTTGTGATTGCCAAATCTTGGAAGCAACCAAAATGTCCATCAACTGGAGACAGGATAAAGATGTGGTGCTTTTATAGAATGGAGTATTACTCTTCCATTAAAAATGATAAGATTGAGTTATTCAGACTCAAATGGATAAATATACCTTCAGAACACCCTCATATGTGAAATAAATAGGTCACAGATGTGTAAATATTGTATCTTTTCTCTGGTATGAAAAAATGAAAATGTAAATGAGTTCTAGTATATACAGTTGATATTGTGAAATGAAAAATATTTAAAAAGAAATAGGGTGTAGGGGTAAATAACGAGGGGAAAAAATGAGATAGTAATAAAAAAGGAAACAAAGCTTATGTATACAGAAGTGGGGGTTGGAGGGTGGGGGGAAGGGTGGGGAGGGAAAGGGAAAAAATGAAATCAAGTCTTGTCATATTCTGGTACAAACTCTCAATGTTGAATGTATTTGGTGAAGTGTATTCATAATGTACCAATAAAGATTTGAGTTTGAAGGGCCGGGGAGTTAGCTCAGTGGTTCCGGCGCCTGTCTCGCAAGCGCAAGGACCCGGGTTCGATTCCCCGGTAACCACATAACAATACTGGGTGTGGAGACCCACACCCAGCAGCAACCAGTACCACATACCACAGTGCCGGGCGTGGTGGCTCACGCCTGTAATCCCAGCACTCGGGAGGCTGAGGCAGGAGGATT
>PVIR01014056.1:0-22226 GCA_004026965.1 Petromus typicus | reverse complement strand
GATTTGAGTTTGAAAAAACAAACTGCCTGTGCTCTGTGAGGGCCCCTGTGTTTCTTTGCTAAATCCTTCCATGACCTAAGGAGCAAGTGCCAGTTCCTCACATGTCCAATGTGCCTTCCTGCCTGTGCCATTGTTCCAAGGTCAGTAACTACATACACACATGATGTTAGCTACTCGTCCTAAGAAATTATTTAGCTTCTTATCAGGGAAAAAAATCCTGTACTGGAGACTGAACCCAAGGCCTTCTTTTGAGAAAGATTCTCACTAAATTTCTAAATTGACCTGGCATGGCTCAATCTTGGAATTCTCCTGCTTCAGCTCCCAAGAATGTTGGGACTGTAGACACGAACCAGTACACATGACAACAAAGAACTTATGTTTGTGCAGTCCAAGATAATAAGGTTCATCACTAAGGAAACATTAATGTTTTTTTAAAAGCACATAAAAAAATTAATCAGAATTGAGGAAATTACTATTAGCTCAACAATGATATTATGTTAATAATAAAATTAACACCAAAGCTCTTTCATAGATTTTGACTGACCTTAGCTGATGTTTTGAAGTTTTGCTGTGCTTTGGACCATTGTACCCAGAGTAGCAACCAGACAGGAGATGAACTTTAGGTGTGCTTTGCTTTTATCATCTTTGAGGCTGATGCCAACCTTTCTTTACTCTCTCTGCAATTCATACGTTAGAGGCAACAGCACATTTAAATAAAGGGGCATTGATTCCATGAATAAACACAAGGCCTTTGGCAGCAAAATCCAGATGCTTTTCAGCTACTTGGACGGAGCAGTTGTGAACTTCAATTTCCAGATCTCATTCAATGATCCTCAAAACTTTTTATGAATTTCAATGACATGGGGCATGTTGTACATTCAAAATTAGTTTTCAATGTATTTTATTCTTTGAAGATCCTGTGGGGTGTCTTTTCCTACCTTAACTACAAATTTTTTATCTGAATTAAACAAACCAGTCTCCTTTAGCAGTTTTACTATGTTTTTAAAAGGTTTATGTAGAAAAATATCTGAACTTAGTCAATTCAGAAATAAATGGTTTAAGTAACAAGAATATTAGTAAGCCAAGTTGGCATGTTTAATGAGGGAAGAATTCTGCAGATAATGTTGTTAAATGTTTTGATTTATGTGAAAGTCATACTTGTAGTTAGTTTCAAATTTTACAAATTCAAACCTAGCTCCTCCTAGGTATTAGCATGATGTGTGCCTTTAATCTCCACCATATCAGTAAGTCTTATAGTCCTTTAAAACTGTACAATGTAAAATATCTCAACTACAAGAAGTTACATTTTATCTCAAAGAAAAATTTCTCAGGTACTACTAGGTTAATGCTGTTGATACACTGTCCTGGAAAAATCCCTGCCCCAGGGACTGTCCCTTTTAGATGAAGCTGACTGCCTCAGGGACATTTGAGAACATCAGATGTTGCCAAGGGCACCTTAGACAGCCGGACTGGGAGACAAGGCTGCCTATAATCTCCTGCTATACGGTAGGCCATGAGAGGCCTATAAATATTCCCTGATCTTCCAAAACTGGTTCTTCAGCAGATGCTAATACCCAGAGCCGATACAATTAGCAAGCTCATATTTCAAAGCATCCTGCCTATAGTATGCTATGTAAATATTTTGAAAGTCACAGTAGCCTGCTGATAGAAAAGTAAAAATGAGCTACAATGAAAGGACTATAACATTCTTATATTTAGGGCACATATCAAGTGAGTATTTTCCTACATGCCGGAACACCATGCCTGGTAATGTTTAATACACCTGGAGAAAATCAGACTAAGTTGCTGCATTGTGGCTTCCTCTCCTTTTGTTCTTACCAAATGGGTTTTGATTATGTTAAAAATAAAAAATTTAGAGAAGTATCTGGTACATTCAATATAAAAGTTTCAAATTAACCATAAGATTTATTGTCAATTTTATCAAAGAATATCCCATGTAACCATTTCTTTCATATAGACACTAAGTATAAAATTGAGCAATAAGTAAACTAAGTATTACTTAACATAAATAAAATACATAAATCATTTAGTTTTAACTTATTCTATTTTTTTCCAGGTGTCAGCTCATTAATATTTCTCTTTTGTTACAAAACCTCCAAATGGAGACTCTAAAGAAGAGAATCATGTTCCATGATTAAGATATTTAGTATTTGAAATAAAATTTAAGATAAAGAGGATTTCAAAATATATGCATGGAAAAATTATTTTTAAAAGTGTATTTCAAATAATCATATCTGATATTTCATTTTCGTTAACAATTAATGCCATTGTACCAGCTTTTTACATGGAACAAGGAAAACAGAAAAGTAAGTGAGCTACTCTGATTAGAAGTTGGAAGGTTTTCTCAGAACCCATTCAACACTGACCACTTAGATTACACGTTTGTGGCTTGATCATAGGATAATAATTCATGAATTCTTAGTATTTCAAGGAAGCAAATAATTCTATTTTTCTTTTCCATTTTTACTTACTTTGAAAGTGTGGATCAAAGGAGATCAAAGTCTCTCTAGCAACAACAACTTAAAAGCCCGCATTTATAGTAATTGGAAGTTTGGTACAGTTGTGTGCCCCAAATGGTATAAATCACACAACAACTACAAGAACACATTAACATTCTTTTTGCAGCAACTCTTGCTAACTTAAGATATTCAAAACTACATTATGATTTTAAAAAAACCCTTTCTTCCTAATAAAAAATCCCAGTAATATGCTCATATTAAATGTGGTATCCCTGTAGGGATAAGTATTATCTTCAAACAGTATGTGATGTGCAATTACTGACAATTGTAAGATTAATAAAGGATAAACTACCAGAAGCATTCTCTCATAGCATCAGGATGAACTGGTCAAATTACACAAAAATCATTGTGATTCTTTATACAAGATAATAAATGTTAATGAAAATTCTAAATCTTTTCAGATAAGAAAATAGAGACAATGCAACCATTTAAGTGGCTTAAGAAGAACATTTCCAAAGATAGAAACCCCATTTGAGTTTCCTACAGTACCTCACTCAAAGCAGTTGGTTGCTGATACAGAAGGAGACAAACATACGATTTTTAGAGAATAAAGCTCAAATATCACTAATCTTGAGTAGAATCATTAAATTTGTTGAGACTCATTGTCTTCATTTGTACAAGGGGATTAATTATGTTTGTTTATTTAGGTAGATAAAGATTTTCCTAAAAATTAAAAATCTGAATTAATGGGCAAAGAACTTCAATGGACATTTCTCCATAGATGATATACAAATGGCTAAGAAGAACAGGAAAGAGCACTGGACGTTACTAGTCATTAAGGAAACATAAGTCAAAGCTACATTAAGATAACACTACAGAAGCCTTAAGATGGCCTGAACATAGAAACAGAAAGTGTTGGAGAAAATAAAGTGGAGAAACTGGAACTTAGTACACAACTGATGAGAATCTGAAATGGTGCAATCACTGTAGGAATACATTTGTCCTAAGAAGGACGAAAAGCAGAATTACTATAATTTCCACTTCTAGTATATGTTTGAAAGAACTGAAAGTAGGACCATTCACTATGTGTTAGTCACATCAGATAAACAGACAAAATGTAATGAAAACATACAGTAGGATAATATTTCATCTTTAAATGGGAGAAAATCCTGTCATATGGCCCAGCATGGATGCACCTTGGTATACTATACTAAGAGAAATAAACCAATCATAAAACACATATATCCAATATTATTCCATTTTTATAGAATAAAGTCAAATTCACACAAGCATAAAGTAGAATGGTGATTGCCAGAGCCTGGTAGGAGGATAAAATGTACAGTGCCTTCCATCTAATGGATATTCAAAAAGCCCTCTGATTAAGGACAAGGGTTCGTGAGTCCAAACACCACTATATATGGTTTTCCCAATTAAAACAGCTCAATTCTAAATTTCAACCTAATGAGGATGTGAAAGCCAGACAGAGGAGGGATTGCACTTAGAATGTGGACTTTTCCCAGACTAGTGATACGATACTTTCTTTCCATGCTGGGCAGGAGGTTAGCTGCGGTTCTGGGCCAGCCACACAGTCATGGAGGAAACAGTCAACACCCGCAGCACACTATTGCAACACTGAGATGTTCAGCAGGGTAAGTGGATTAAACGCATTTCTGCCTCATGATAGTTTTGCCTCACGACTGGTTTATCAGGATGTAATGTGACCATAGGTCAGGAAGTATCTGTATTAGACAGACTTCTTACTAGTAGTTGCATGGCCTTAGTATACTTAAGCCACAGTATACTCATCTACATAATGGATCAATAATCACATATTTTTTACAGAGATTACTAATTGATACATTTAAAAAGTTTCAACTCTGCTGTTCTATAATATGCTCCAGTAAAGTCTTTGTTATCTTACTCTAAATTTCTATTCAAGAAAGATTGTCACTAATTTATAGTTTCAGTCTTTACCTCATTTGAAAACACAGCTTATGGCCACTGTCCTTTCGTGAATGGAAATTTGGGTATCATATTTATATATAAAATGTAAATAATTTATGCATTTATTTATCTGAAATTCATTTCATTATATTAACAATTTTTCATTGAATTTCAATGCTTTAATAATTATTTTCTGAATAAATTCTCATCCTCCATTCTCTACTTTGTTTCATTTTTATCATTTTATTTTTAAATTATCTATAGTTATATACTTAGTTGTAATCATGCATATATTTTTATATTTTGTGACAAATTTAAAGGTATTTTATATTGACACAATTACCATCATTGGCTAGTTTTAAGAAAATAAAACAATACAAGCTATCCATTATTAAAAAAATAACCTGAAAAGGTTAAAACATAATTTATGCTACTTTATATTTTCAAAATATAGTTAATTGTGATATGCTATTATTCAAATACTATAATAAGTAGCTCAAATAGACAAACATGCTTACTCTTAATTCTGAAAATCAGAAAGTATGAAAAGAATGTAATGGAAAAGTAAACATATTGCCACTTACTGTTTAACTGTATACAGAAACCAGCACATATCGTAATTTATTTTCTGTATTATGATTAATATTATATTGTATCAATATTTAACGAACTACTAAATGCTAAAAGTAATATGATCACAGATCTAGTAACTGCAAGGTATTAAAATTTTTTTCATGATGATATAGTATAAATATTACAATAATAACATTTTTTAATGTTGAATTTTATATAACCCTTATTTTAAAATAAGAGGGATAACATGGGCTAAAAATATTAAGATCACAAAAGCTATACATGAAAACAGAGAATTTTATGTCTTAAAAACTTTAATTAGTATCAAACATGATTACTATAAAGATTAAACCATGGCCAATGAAATAGCATAGTGCTATTTCTGAAGGAAGGAATTAAAATTATATTAGGTAATTCTTAATAGAAAGATCTGCTGTATTTGTTTAAAAGCAGGAAATGGCATTTCTGGTTAAGGGCATTATTTCCTTAATAAAGGAAACAGCTTGTAACCAAGAAACTGAAGGCCAGATGATTTCCAGTGGAAAAATATGGGGGAAAGCATTAATACTTTGCAGGAGGTTACATGATTTCAGAGGCAAAATGACTTTAGTAAGACTGTTTATCTACCTTTTTTACCTTGTATATATGTACACTCTTTGTTGTTAAGTATGCCAGTAATATATTATGCAAAAATCATACTAATTACCACTTGTCAAATAATACTATTAATACAAAAGAAGGAAAGATAAATCCAAAGTAATTTGTTTTTCCTTCAATATGTAGGTGCTACAAAAACCTGACAGACAACCTTGCAGTTTTCCATCTCTGCCACACAGGCAGGAGCTCGGGCGCTCTCGCTGTCTGCAATGTCAAAGAACGAAATCCAAACTGTAAAGTCCGTGTGGCAGGTCTGACAAATCTGACTGGATGCACTTTCTATTTTCTAATTGTCCCAGAGATACTAGTGCCAAAAAGTTTGCTCTTTGCTTGCACAACTAAGAACTACTTAAACCTAGCGATGGTAGCAGTGGCATCATTTCTGAGAGTGCTCTGTCAGGTCTAATAAATAATAAACTAGCATCTTGCCGGTATATTAGCTGCATTTTATTCTCATACTCTTACCCTGCACTACTGATATTTTCTGTTTATTCCCTGTATCAGAGGAGATACAACCTTTGTTGCAAAAGAGTGTTTTGTAATTAAATAAGGTTTTTGAAAAATAAATGCTCATTTCCATCTTTCTCCTTCCCAATCGTGATGAATGTACACATGAAAGCTTTTTGGACATTCAACTGAAACTACATGTCCCATACAGTATGGTAAGAGAACAGGATTGGTTGTCAACTTTATTGTGATAAGCTATTGGACACTCTAGTTTGGTTCTGTCCAATCGACAATCGACACTTCCTGCTTAGAAATTATCACAGTATGTTTCATGGCAGAATCCGCATGGCCAACCTTCAGGCATCACAAACTCCAATTCTGCCCTGGCCGGCCCTGCTCAGCCTGTACTTCATGTCCCCAAGCACAGAAGGAAACTACAGAGGTAGGGAGGAATGTATTGCAGGCAAAGCAAACAACCCTTAGGAAAAAATTCTTACCAACTCGCACAGTGGTGGAAAACTCACTCAAGAGACCATAGGCTATTAACAGGATATGATCACTATATCAGACACTAATATTTTTTCCTGCCCCAAGTAACACATCTTTCTTTTACTTTTCATCTTTCTCTTTTAGAGACTAAATTTCCTAGAATCTTGTGCAGTTAGGTAGAAACATGTGAAAAACCTCAGGTGTGTGGGATAATATGTATCAGCCATGTGTAACCATTTTCATGTCACCTCTGGAACGGGCTTCTTGCTCTAAGTTTTCTAGCTTCCTGTTGGATGAAAATGGTCATTTGGGGAGGACCCGACTAGAAGGACCAAGATTAGGAGCCTAACTCTAAACATAGTCCTGGGCATGAGCGAGCATGTGCATGCGTGTGCTTCTGGGGACCAAATCCAGGGTCTCTCTGGGGCTACAATTCCAGCTCTCCAAATGCTTTTTGATGTTTACATGGTTGGGAAATCAAATTTTATCTTAGTAAAGTCACTCTGATTTTATTGTATTTCTTATGGATTCAAGATTTCCTTAAGTGACTTCTAACTAATCCATTTGGAGTTACAAATGAGGCAGAAGTGAAAGAAATACATCCGGACTGACTGTGGAATATTGGGATTTGGCCACAGCAAACTTCACTGAAGTGCAGTAACGAAAGATACTGGTGTTGATGGTCCTCCACAGGATGTAAAAATATTGAAAGGTCCTACAGCAACACAATTATATGACCAAATTGTAACTATATGAAAAGAAGCAGATCACTTAATGGTGAGAGTGCTAAGAAGCATGTTATTACTAACTACTGTTGACTATTTGAAAGAGGAACCTGATGGTTTGGGCACAGAATTTCCACTCTTGGTCACACTAAAACACATAGGACTAATGAATTTCTGTTCTTAAATTTGTGTTTGAATTGCAACTGAGTTTCAGGGCATCACAATGGAGTCAGGGAAGAATCGGCAGGAATACTGACTATAGTATTTCTTCTCTTATATATTTTCTGATGCGGACTCTGAACCAGTTATTGTACTAATGCTGGGAGAAAGAAACAGGAGAAAAGATTAAAGGATTTTCATAAATAGGAAAAGACATGTAACTGTTCCAAGAGCTTTAGGAGCTGGGGGGGGGGTGCATATGCTAGATTTAAAGATTAGCCTTTAAAAGTGAATACATAAAATAAAATAAAATTGTGACCCAGATCCTAAAATCATGAAAACTAAAGCTGAATAAGAACATAAAATATCACTGAATCAGAATCATGAGATCCAAACACATCCAACCTAGTAATCTTATGGCAAGAATAGAAAATAAATGCTTTAAATCAGTTCTCCATGTCCCTTTTGGATATATGGCTTAAAATTTAAGTATATAATATAAAAGGAGTTAACATCCTATGAGAAGCAAGAAAGTACACTGTGTCCACAGTGCAACAGCCAATGAGATCATCTTCTCAGATAATGAGATGCAGGAACCTTAAACAGAAAAAACAAAACAAAAGACTCACACATCTTTGGATTTCACAGGGGTTGCTGGCTTTCAACTTGATATTTTATGTAAAACAAATACATGAATAAGCAATATATACCTATATATGTTACAGTAATAATATATGTATATGAAAATATTCTATAGTACTTAGAATTGCCTTATTTTTCACATTCTTTTATCTGAGTCTTTGAAGACACTCACATTTTGACCAGTTGAAGACACATTTATTCAGTATGTTTATACTACATGCATATTTATGCATTGATCTACATGTGCACATATAAACACATATACATAATATATTTACATGGTTTTCTATTAATTCACTAGCAGTTAAAGAAATAAATAAAAGTACTATTTGCTCCTTTATAATTTTTATTAGGGTGAATCTATAGGAGATAGACTTATATCATCATCAATTCAGACTTCTAGGTAGAAACAGCTAATATAATGCCATCTCTACCCTCTCCAGAAATGAACACATCAGTGGACATTCTCTGACTCGTCATCCTTTGTCATGTGATGCCTGACCTGACAAACCAATCTGAAATCCTATCTGGCGAGTGTCAGTGGTGCTGACCGCATAAAGAGATAAGGACGTAGAAGTATCGCCACAGCCCAGCCATGCGGATCCATGTGACAAGGACGGGAATCCCAAGTTTGTTTCTGCACCTACTCTATGCCCCAGCACTGTCAAAGATTGGCAAATGCTTTTCTTAAAAAGTCAGTGACTGCTGTCTAGAAGAAATCTCCTTGGAACTTCAACAAGGTAAGTAAAGGACCAATAAGAATACTACTGCAGTGACCTGAAAATATGTATTCTAAATGTTACATAATATTATTTATTTTACTACACATTACATCTTATGTATTTTATAAGAATAATGGGCAAAGGTTGATAAAGACTAAATGTAGTGCCTATAACCATAAAAACAACAAAAACACAAATAAAAACAGCCAGGAAGATGAACTGTGAAGAACTTCCCAGGAAACCCCATGTACTTTTTACTACAAACTGAAGATTCTCACAGTGACAGATGATGTTTTATAATGCGAAACAATGACAATGTAATTTTTGATAAGAAATACTATGAAGAAATACTAGAGAAAGCACTCTTGAGCAGAAACCAGGAGGTTTCTGTGTTCAGTTCATCTAAATTAGTAAGTCCTTAATTTTACTTTGGTATTTATTGTTTAAACAGGCAGTAGCATAACTGCTGTGTCCTACTAGGACAGCACGAAAGGAGATTTCTGCTTTGTTCTAAGTGCACATCCGCTACTCACAAAATTCAACCAGCACACAAAATCCATCTTACAAAACAGAGAAAGAAAGTATTTTTGAAGTTTTTCATTGTTTCAATTTTAAGGTCATATAGAGAAATATAAAAGCAGCCAGAGAAATTGATTGTTTCATTTACTCTTATTAACAATAAGATTTGATAGTCTCTCAGCAATTCTTACTCTTCTGTCGTTCACTAAACTGTCAGCTTTAACTACTATCTTTCTACTTTGATGAACTATCTCTTTTCACCAAAGAATCTCCACTTAGATGAAAAGTAGAAATTAAAAACAAAGTTTAGAAAGGTTTTATTAGGAGTCAGTATCACCAAATCAGCCATTTTTATGTCAAATTGTAATTGCAGTGTTGCTGAGATAACTCAATCTGCATGTTATACTTTTATAATGTGCTTATCTATCCTTTAGCTAACACTAAAGAATTTTAATGTTAAAAATGCTAAAATTTTAATTTTGTGTTGCTATAAATTTAAAGTATTTTAAGATGTATAATCTTTACTCTTGTTTTAATGTATGTATAGACTACTGACAATAATTTGAGGAATATATATAAAATATAACATAGAACTTTCTTTAAGCTTTATTTTAATGGTAAAATGTTGATTTTGTTTTATGACTTATTAAAATTAGCATAGCTATCATCACTACTTCTGTTAGATTTTTGTTATAGTCTTTTGCATATATACTATTTGAGGGCTTCTCATATTTTACCTTTCTTTCATTCTTAATGAGTTTGTGTACTTCACTAAAATCAAGAATATATAAGGTTGATGATGATGTTATATCATTAATTTCCAATTTAGTTGCTGGATTTCAAATTTTGTACTGATTTGTTCTATGATAAATTGTACAGTTTGATTGGTTTTATAAAACATAGATGACTGAACTACACAATGCATGAGCCATATGATATAATGTTTTAGTTTCTTGATATTAATCCTGATTCCCAGTTCTCCAAAAACATACCCAATAATGCAATGAGAGTGTTTTATATCACTGATCTGGGGGAACATATTGGTACTCCCAGTAATCTCCCATCATCTGAGACTCTTGAGTACTTATTATTATTCATAGCCAGCAATATAAAAGAAAAGAAAAGAATGTGTTACCAGTGTATTTCTGAGATGTATCCCATTACTAAAAGGAGATTTGGGAGCTTATTACAAAGTCGTGAAACTGTGGCTTGAGCCCAGGGCCCATTCAGGCTATCCTACGTTCTGTCACTAAGTACTCCCCACCCCTTTTCCATTTCAACCTTATATAGTTATACTCTGAATATAGCATAGTGGCTCTAAGTATTATACTTATTTTTTCAATGTGAAACTTTCATTTTTCCCTAAAACATACAAATGAAAATTCTCCATGAATTTTCAGGTACATTCAAGTATATTCAAAGATGTTTAAAGAGGTAAAAGTTCTTCATGTTTCTTGAATTATACTCTGTACACATTAAATAACAATTAAATGTATGAAACTTTTATTTCCCTTATGTAGGGCTCACAATTCCTGGTAGCTTTCTTTTTGTTAGTACTCATCTTTGCTTTAATTATTTCCTTGATTTATAGTGAGGCAGTGAACCAGCAGGGAGGTAGTTTCTACCTTCATCTACTTTCTCATAAAACGTCTTCTCTCATAGCACTTCCTACCCAAGCACCTGTCCCTGAAACTTTATTATAAATTGATATGCTTATGCATTTATGGTAAATATGAAAATAAACTACTTATAGATTATTCATTTAGAATAAACATGACTTCTGTTTTTATATACTATTCAGTAGTTTTCAAATATAATTCAAAAGAAGACAAAACTCCATGATGTCACTTATAAAGTCAATTCTGTAGAACAGTCAATCACAAGAAAGAAAGCAAAGATTGATGCCATAATTAGTTATGCAGAAGCATCACTCTTCTTCCTAATGACATTATCGTAACAGATTTTCATCATCTCACAAAGTACTGCCAGTAAGTTGTTTCTACAAGAAGTTCAGCCTTCCTTGTTTTTTTACCATCATGTAAGGTGAATAGATAATTCTGTGACCTCAGATATAAACGTTCATACAGAAGCTTAAAGGCAGAAGCAATCTGACACTTATTTGAAAAGAGGTGTTATAATTATGTGTTTCCAGACAAAAGTGAACTTTAAAGAAAATCCTGAAAATGTAAGGGGAAAATTAAACTAATGATTCCTCCCAAAGGGAAAGAAAAGCTGGGGAGAGCATTGGGTGGAGGATCTAAATAAGAATTCTCCATTATGCATTCTGAGTTACGATTTGCACAGCCTCACTGTCAGCGAACAATTCCTCATGTCAATAATGAGCAACAGGTGGTTAAGGGGAGACTGACACTGCTGACTTTCTCACACCTTCCAGAAGTCATCTGTTCAAGACTATGATTGTGTCAATGAAACGACAATTCTAAAACTTTATGTAAGAGTTCTAAAACAAATTAACAATATATTCTCATCTACTGCAAGTTCTTCCAAAGAGGTATTTGCTCAAAACAGCTCAATAAATCCCTTATGGAAATTTACATAGAAATTTGACGGCTTTCCCTTGAGAGCACAGAAGATCTGAAAATATCACAACAATAAAATCATCTGTCTCTGGGGAAGCTGGCTGCGCTAATTCTAGAAAGTTTAGTTCTGCACTGGGCATTTCATCTCGCCTTGAGAGTTTAAATCAAAAGCGCTCAAACTGAGCAAGGTGGGCTGTTCGCCTTGTATAATTCAGTAAATAATTTAAATTAAGAAAACACTAAGATACTCAAGATTGAAAATAGATTTTAAAGGAAAAAGGGGCCAAACTTCATTTTAAATATATTACAGCATCTACATATTTTAATAAATGTAAAAAAAAGTATAGTTCAACTACTGACAAAATTTTCACTTTTTTCTTTTTTTAATAAATGAAGGCATGAGAAAAAGAAATTCTCCCCAAGTTAATAACTATCTAATTTGCTTCCTTACTTCTTAAATTGGATTTAACATTATGAAAAACTTCAAATATGTGAGCAGTCTGCTTTTCTGAGTCTTCATTTAGCAGCAGAATGTCTGAGCTCAGTTCACCACGCACGTGAGGTTCAGCCTCCATTCAGTAATGCCTTTGTCATGTTTTTATCCAGTCTACACTCCCAGCCTCAACCAGCCACACCTACATTTCAAATCCAGGTAGCTTTTCTTCAGAATCTCGGGATGGGATTTGACTTATCGATTACTTTGTGGAGAGAAAGGGGCGAAGGGGTCAAGAGGCCAGCGAGCCGGAGCGTCCAGTCACTTTCCTACGTTGTGACAGGCGCTGATGGAGAAGTTAACTCATCTCCACCATCTGCGCCGCGGAGGTATCCTCGGAAACCCGCTGGACGCCACAGGAAGGGCCGTTGGCCGGGATCGCGCCCTCTCCCTGCAGGGCAGGTGGAGGCGGCGACGGGCGCGTGGAGCGGCCTCCTCCCCGGCAGCCAAGTTCTGCGGGTTGGGGCGAACTGTGCCCAGACAGAGGCGCCCTCCCGGCCAGTTCCAGATCAAAGCGAGAAAACGCTGGCACCCGGCTCGGGCTCGGCTAGGGGGGGTCCATCGTCGCTAAACTGTGTCCCTGATGACCACCCTGAGGACTCTCTCTGGTGGGCTCCACGCTCCCCCCGCGTCCCCTGCAGAGCACCCGAACCCCGCAAGGTCCCTGCGCCTCAGTTTTACAGAGACGCTTAATCTGGGACAGATCGGAACCGAAGACATCACACACGCGCTCTGCGTTAAAGTGGCCGCGGATGCACCGATCAGAGGAGAATTTTATGTAACCAGAAGCAGTTCAACTTCTGCCGCCGGGGGCGACCAGCCGAGCAGCCTCCAGCGCTCGGAGAGCGGCCTTTTACAAACCTGTCCTCTGCCAGCCTCCTCCCTCACATTCCTTAATGGACCATTAGTAAAGTGATCGATTCTCGTTACTTTAGTAACAGCACTCTCAAAGGCGGGTCTGCCGGAAACACCATTCAAAAGTTGAGACAGGAGAATAGGGACTTTGCAAACCCCTGGGGGCTGGAAACTAGGGAGGGGAGCGCAGAGGAGAGGGAGAGGGCGCAGCAGAAACCTGCTGTGACCAGAACTCGTGCGCATCCCGCAAAGCCCGAGGTCTTCAGCTCCAGCCAGAGGTGGCAGCAGAACCGCTAAATTCTTCAGCAGTGCGCAGCACTGAACCCCCAAGTCCCTTTCCTGGGGACCCGAACCCACCACCCCCTCCTGCCACGGAACTGGCGCCTCGGAGCTGAGAGCGCCGGGGCAGCGAGCGCGCAGCACTTACGTCTCGGAATTTGTTCCACTGCCCGACTTCTTCGTCGTACTGGGAGACCGTGGTGAGCCATTGTTTATCATCCAGAAAATTTCCGCTGTCCGACCGACCCCCGGCTGCAGCGGCCGCCAGAGCCTGGCTGCACCAGGCGGCCGCGCACACGCACAGCACGGCCGACACCTTGAGCATCTGAAAGAGAGACAGGCGGTTGGGGGCGGGCGAGGCCGGGCAGGCTCTGGGGGCCGTGCAGGGGGCGCGGGGGGCGCGAGGGGCCCTCCTGGGCTGAGCGCCGGCCCGCACCCAGCCGCAGACCCAGGAGGGAGCGGGGACGGTCGGGCGGAGCAGCGCAGCTCAGCGCGGTCATCACCTTGCAGGCGCCGGCTCCGGGCTCGCAGCTCCCGCTGGAAACGCTGCGCAGCGCTGCCAGCTCGCTGCTAGGAGCCGCCGCACGCGCCTCGTCCCGAGCTGTCCGCTCCGTGCCCGCGCCGGGTCCCCTCCCCCGCCCCTCCCCCTCTTTACCCCTCCTCACTCCCCGCCCCCTCCCTCCCACCTTCCTCCCGGAACCCAGCTGCAGTGAATGGGCGCAGAGGCGACGCTCGGCTGGAGCCGGAGGCTGCGGCGGCTGCCGGCCTCGGGATCCGTCTGATTTCTGACCTCTCCCTCCAGCACAGGTCCTCTTTCCGAGACGGCGTCTCCCTCTCCGGACGGAGGATCCCGGGTCCGCGATCTCTCTCGGTCGCTGTTCCTCTGCAGTTCCAAGGTGGCCGGGCTGAGGTGGGAAACGCGATCCGAGGAAAACTTTATGCTCCACCGGCTGAGAACGCCGGTCCCTTCTGTGCTGTCCGCCTCCTGCGCTAACTCAGCCCTGAAGCGAGGCCAGCAGGGTCTGCGCAGATCTGCCTAACTCAGGGAACGTAGTTTGTCGCGGATTTCTGGATTAGGTTAAAGGGTTGAACCTTTCCTCTTTTTCTTTTAAAGGTAGAATCATTACCACATAGGGCACGAGTACAGCGGAGTCTCACGCGCGGCGCAGGTGCATTTGAATAGCTTTATAGAAACTCCTTGGCAACTGCATTTCATGTTCGAGGATCCGAACCGAAACTAGAAGCTTCCCGTATCATTTTCCTGCAAAATGAGAAGCGCACTTCGATGTCCTTATCCCCAGGTCTTAACGATTTTTTATAAATGTTTAAAATAAACCGAAAATCATTCAGAAATTAGCCCCTGTAATAGAAGGAGATGAAAAGATTCTATCATATACTTAAAGGATTCAGGAGAAGCGCCTATTACACTGGAAGAGATTTCTGGAAGCCGAAAGAGTACATAATGTTATGTGTCCCCATTTGAATTATTAGGTACATTGGCCAAAACTACATCTCTGACTTAGGAGCTTTGAAGATTTCGTATGTGTTCCAAAACTTGAGGAGCTATTCGAATAGCAGCCATACTTCTACCTACTACTTCTCTTTCCACTTGAATCTCAGATGATGCTCCTATAACATTTCTCAAAAGATATTAAAGTGGAACTCAAACAATTACTACTACTAATCTATAAGTTTAAATGCGCGACTGAAATGAAAACACACTATCTTACTTAAATGGAAGGAAAGCTACTATTTCAATTACTACTACTTATCTGTAGTTTTAAATGTGGGACTGAAATGAAAACACACTATCTCATTTAAATGGAAGGAAAGCTACTGTTTTTAACTCATTAAGTGACATTTTCCTCACTTTCCCTCGTTTCTGCTGTGCTAGATGACAAGGGACTATCACTGATTTAGCTCTGTAGTTCCCACAAGCCCTCGTTGACCCAAACATTTGTCAGATAACTTAGAGAAGACTCAAGTGTATTAATTTTCAAAAGAAAGGAACATTGTCTAGCCTAGGTATGTGGAGCCTTGCCGTGCGTTATAGAGTGTTAGTCTTGCTTCATATGTAGTTCGGGTGACAGTCCGTCCGCAGCCCATCGCTACTTCCCGATCCGGGGTCCTTCATCCTCTTCTGTCTCCATCCTCACCTGCGAACATCAGAATTCGAGGAAATGCTTCACTCTTGGACACAAGTGTCTTTCATCATGCTTTCAAATCTTCTTTTGGAAGTTAAATCTCACAGAGAAAACACAGGTGAAGCTCCAGTGCATGGCAGATGTCAGTAATTTTTAAACTAAAAATGGTCTTAACCTTTGTCAGCTACTTCTAAAAATGATGTGTGCTATCTTTTACAAAATATATGATGAAGAATAATGCTGTGTCTCTTCCACCCCTCTAAGCACCCTTTAATTTTTTTAACATAGTAATTGTCATCTAAGGCTGAAGTGATCCTGTTGGACTCATAAAAGCACATGTATTCATTTTATGTAATATATATAATATAAATAACAATATATAATATAAATTATATATATATATAAAATCTTGTTCACATAATTATATTACATTTAGCTTTCACTGATAGCTTCACAGTTCTCCAGAGTATAAACATTTGTTGAACAAACAATATCTGCATATATCTCGAAATGTGAGGCTCTAATAGCTTTTTTTTTCCCTTTTCTTTTTTTCTCCTTCACTAAGTGTATTGGTACATTTTAGGTTCTAATAATGTATTAAACTCCAGATCAGATAGAATGGAATCTCCAAGGGAAATGCAAGTTTAAAATTTTAAATTTGGAAGTGGTGGTCCCTACCTGCCTTGCACTTGTACTGCTGTGATGTCTGTCTCTTTTCCCAGAGTTCTCTAAACCTCTTCCTCCAAGGCCATGGACATTACCTCTGTTACTCCACTAGGAACTTGGAACACAAGAGTAAAAGTTCACTCATTGTGAAGGTGCTACTGACTAAGACATCTTTTTTTCTTGCTTTCTCTATGTAACCACAATATCTAGGTCTTTGAAAAGCCTCCTTACAACACTGACATAGTCTTGAGAGGATTCACACTTCAGTTAACCATTTGGTTATTCTGTTAATACCTCAGTAGGGATTAATTGAAAGATTTCTGGCAGCAAAGCACAGCTGGGAGGACCCAAGGAAGAGGACTGGGCGGGAGGTAGTTGTGAGAGGGTGGTGGGAGCACCTGCAGGTCAAAGTGGGTGGTAGGAAGAGGAATACTTTGCCCACTGCTTCCCAGTCTCACTGACAGCCAGTCTGCACATGGAGAGTAAATAAGACAGTTGGCAGAGTGGAGTGTGGTACAGGGAGTGGACACAATAAAGTACTATACTGGGATACTCAGCGACAGCCTAGGTCTTGATTTTGTGTTTCCGTTCCTACATCACAAAATCAGAACCCACAGCAGAAAAGGTTGTTAACTTCCCATGTTTTTCTCTGTTGCTTATTATACCTCTTTTTTTTCTTGGTTTTCTTATCTTCATGTTCAGATCCAGAAAGTTGCAGTAATATAAATACAAAGTATATAATGACAGAGGTCTGTTTCTAATCACCTGTGAGGTTGGATGTATGAAGAACTTAATAGAATTTCATTCTACCAATGCCTAGAATTTCTTTAGTTACTGTATTCTCAGTTATTCCCTTTACCTACCTGTGGCTGCCTGAGTCTTTGTCTTTTTCTCCTTACAAGCTACAATTCATTTTTAACCAAAGTTATGAAAAGGGGAAATGATAATTCAGGAAACATGGCAAACTATGGCAAAACCATTCAGTTCCTGTTCAGTTATGGAATTGTCTGAAATGATAACTGTGTCCCCTGAGGCTTTAGATCTCAGCAGCATCAAGCCCAGGTCCTCGAACCCAGCCCCCGCTGGGTGATCACATCTCTCTCCCAGTCCTTATGCAGCAATGGTTACCAATCAAGCAAACAGTAGTCTTTTCATACAGCTGTCTCATAGAAGACAAAGAGAGACAGGCATTAAGGGGCTTCAGAGTGTCTGATAGTACCGGGAGAGTTTAGTGATAGACTAATGTTAAAATACAACTTGTCAGGCCAAGGATTTAGCTCAGTGGTTCCAGTGCCTGTCTTGCAACTGCAAGGACCCGGGTTCTATCCCTAGTAACCACATACAATATTGGGCATGGAGACTCACGACCAGCAGCAACCAGTGCCACATGCCACAGTGCTGGGCGTGGTGGCTCACGCCTGCAATCCCAGCACTCGGGAGGCAGAGGCAGGAGGATTGCTGTGATGTGAGTTTGAGGCTGAGCTCAGGGCCAGCCTGAACTACAAAGCAAGACCCTGTCTCAAAAAAACAAAAACAAAAACAAAAAAAAACAACAACTTGTCCATTTCTAAGTCCTTTCATCATCAAGACAGAAAAATATTTCTGATTCATAAAAGTCAGCCATTAGTGTAGGCCCTTGTTGGGAACCACCCTGTTTGGGAATTGCAAGGTCAAAAATGACCAGGACTTTCTGCCTGTAGACAGACTTTGGACTTGACTTTTGTCTTCATCTCTGGTAACAACAGGGACTCAATGGTCCCACATGCTGTGATGCTTCAGGGCAGAACTGCACCGGATCTCCCCCTTCTCAAAGACTATTGCTGACATCTGCCTTGCCCGAGGAAGCCTCATCTACATAACTCATCTAGGACTATTGTTGGTGTTTCCCTGCCTTTCCGGGTATTTTGGAATGTAGATAATAAAAGGTGTGGTAGGCTGGGTCAGAGTCCTTGCCACCCAGAGTAGCATGGATCAGACCCAAGCTCAGTTTTCTCTAAGTCTTATTTCTGCCTAATTGTTAATTATTTTGCCGTGTGTCGTGAACTCACGGGAGACTAGAACTTAATGCAAAAGTTCTAGTTACATTCCTTTCCCCTGTTTACTACAGGTCCTTATGTCAAATTCATCTATGAATGTAAGCATATGGAAAGAGCATATGCTTTAAGCATAAGCATAAGAAAAGCACAATTGGGTATTAGAAATTCATGACCAGGGCAGGGGAGTTAGCTCAGTGGTTCCAGCGCCTGTCGTGCAAGCACAAGGGCCTGGGTTCATTCCCCTGTAACCACATACAATACTGGGTGTGGAGACTCACGACCAGCAGCAACCAGCACCACATACCACAATGCCGGGCGTGGTGGCTCATGCCTGTAATCCCAGCACTCGGGAGTCAGAGGCAGGAGGATTGCTGTGATGTGAGTTTGAGGCTGAGCTCTGGGCCAGCCTGAACTACAAAGTGAGACCCTGTCTCAAAAAACCTAAAAAAAAAAGAAATTCACGACCAAACTAACAACCTTTGAGATCCTCATTTTGGGAATATATATACTGAAACCACATAAGTCATACAAATAATTTACTCATAATTATAAAAAATGGGCTCAAAATGAACGTATGGCATTACTAGAATGAAATGCGCACAGGGTTTTGCTTCTGTTATTGTTTTTAGAGGTGGCTGTGCTTAAGCAAACCGATAATGAATCAGACACATAATTCAATAAATAGCATCTCTTGTGATTTATCTTCATTTAAAGCATTCAGTAGATGAATCGATTTAAGAGCTATAATAAATATGAGAAACACATCAATCACCTCAATTGCTACAACTCTTAAGAATTTTTTCCAGCACTTGAATCAGAGTGAATATGATTAAATTAATTAATAAATAAATGACACTGAGAAGTGATCAATGAAGCAATTTAAATTCATTTTTAAAACTGAAATTATTCTTTGACTTTTCAAAAGAAAAACATCAAAACATTTCTGTAAACATTTATTGTAGATATGAAATTTTTTGAGGAGAGGAACTTCCCAAGGAAATAAGAGATAACATTTTTGAAAATTTCAATTAATTTCAGTTTGCACACTATACAGAATTATACATATTCTTTTATTTGGTTTATTCAATTTAAACTTTGCAAGTGAAAAACTTTATACAACACCTCTGTCCTTGAGATTCCTACTGGTATCTTCAGGATTTTGTTAGATCTGCATATTTATTAATTTGATAACCTTAATATAATATTCTGTGTGCACTCAGTTTATTCTTTTAGTCAAACTGTTAGTAGGCTGTGGAAAGCTTTATGGTCCATAAAATGCCTGTATTAACTCTGAATGTAGATCTACACAGAAGCTTTTATATTTATCTTTGCAATTGTTTATTTTCTCATTTTTATCTGACTATCACAAACAGACTTCATGTATAATTCCCTATACGTTATATTAGTGAGATATTTTCAAAGAATAAAAAACCCTCCTCTTGTTCTAATGAAAATCTTGCCATTGAAGTTTGTCCTTGGACATATATGAAGCTTTCTTCATGGAAGCCTCTTCATATAACATCAAGCATCTACAGGATAAGAGAAATGAAGGATGTATTTAAAATTAAATAGAACAATGAAAATGGAAATAATAAGTAAAATGTAGAAGATAAGTTAAATGTAGAAGATCATGT
Organism: Petromus typicus; assembly: GCA_004026965.1. Lineage (NCBI taxonomy): Eukaryota > Metazoa > Chordata > Mammalia > Rodentia > Petromuridae > Petromus > Petromus typicus. The sequence continues at coordinate 2,222 of PVIR01014056.1, read as the reverse complement.
TCTTGGTATTCACTTTCAAAATATTTGTTGCATGATCTCTAAATATTATACAACAATTATGAAACTAAGGGTATAAAATAAAAACAACTGATTCAAGATCTCATCCCCCCTGCCCCGAAAGCTCCCACTTTTATTGAGTCAGGGGAGAGAAAATACATTACTAGAATGTGGAGTGAAAATAAGAAATGTGGATTCTTCCTGAACCAAAAAGACAACACTGGAAAGTGAATCAACCAACACAAATAAATGAATTCAGTGACCTGGACCTTCAGCAGCTCAAAGAAAGATATGCAGGTTCTCAATCATTACTCAACACAAAACTCAATCCCAGGAAATTTATAGATGTTTGCTCAAACACAGCATTTAATTGGCATTTCAGGAAAAGAAGTTCTTTTCCTACACCTCATCCACTAGAGAGTGGCATTTCTATCTTCTAATATCTTCCAATATTCTCTTTCTAGAATTGTAGTGGTTTTGAGTTAGCTTCAATCCAAATGGGATAAATCCCTTGTGAAAGAAGATAGTAAATGAGCAAGAGTAATCCATCACTTTAGGAAAAGAGGAAAGAGTCTCAGTGAAACTTGTGATTTGCAAGTGGGAGCACTCCTTTCCCAAAGGGTGGATCAGAGCACTACTTGGTTCCAGAATCATGCATGGCAAATATAACCAATTTGTGCACCCAATTGGTATTCATTTTTAAAATATTTGCTGCCTGATCTCTAAATATTTCAGAGGATGCTACGAAAGAAAAGAAACAAATTATTTAAGACTTGCACCTGGAGACCATAACGTTTAGTGGAATAAACCAGGCACACAAGCTTAAAAAGCACTTGAATTCTTTCCCAAGAGAAACCTAATATATAAATAAAGAACAAAATAGAGGATCAATAATTGAAAATAGATTTGTCTGCAAAAGAAAAGAGGATCTAGGGAGGACCAAGGAGGGGAAGGCGAAGGAAAAAGAATTAAGATGATTCATGAGCACATACCAGCTCCCTGTGAGGAATGTGATCATTATGTACATGACAAATGTTGTGATAAAAATAATTGAAATAGGAAAAAAAAAAGAATTCTGAGATGTGAAGAAAAAGAATGATTCATTGGGTATCTATGGCAGGAATAACATGTCTTGTCATGAAAGAAATCTCAGTAAAACGATTTTTGATGTTCACATTTTATGAATCTAAGCTCTTGCCTAAAACATAATTAGTATATAAACACACAATAAAAGTGGAAAATTATTTAAGGAAAATGTCAGAATAAAACCAGCTACTCTATTGAAGTGTATTTTTTATGCAGTTCTTGCATTATATCTTCCTTAGGTGCATACACATTTCCTAAGCTCTGGATATTGAGGTTTCCCTGGTAAACTGAGTGAACTTTTGCTGTAATATTTTAGAATGAAAAAAGTATGAGGTAAATAATAGGATTTTTTCTTGTTAAAGTAGGGAAATGTTTTCACTTTGTATTTTTAGGGATATAATTGATACTTTACATTTTTCTATTATTTAAATACATTGAATTTACTATATCTTTTAAAATATAAACATTAGTGTAAAAGATGAATCATGATAAGAAAGTTCTAGATTGAAACCACTAATAGCTGTTTAGCCCCAGTAATGCTCTGAATTAAGCTGTTTTTCCATGACATTTTCTCCAAGGGCTTCTTAGTAGCAAATTTAATTTCTTTATTTAGTATAGTATTATTCAGTTTATTTATTTTGGCAGAGTTTTTCTGGTTGGTGATTTTTTTTTTTTTCAGGTTTTTGGAGACAGGGTCTCGCTTTGTGGTTCAGGCTGGCCCTGAGCTCAGCCTCCAACTCACATCACAATCCTCCTGCCTCTGCCTCCCGAGTGCTGAGATTACAGGCGTGAGCCACCACCCGGCACTGTGGTATGTGGTACTGGTTGCTGCTGGGTGTGGGTCTCCACACCCAGTATTGTTATGTGGTTACCGGGGAATCGAACCCGGGTCCTTGTGCTTGTGAGACAGGCGCCGGAACCACTGAGCTAACTCCCCGGCCCCTGGTTGGTGATTTTGAAGAACTGATTCATTTCTTTTAGACTTTTAAATGTTTAAATTTTTACTATTCCTTTATTTTCCTTTGGGAGGCAGTAGGACACACAGTAACAGCTATTTTATTCATGACTTGTGTCATGTTATATTTGTCAGTCCTGCTGGAAGCTCATCATTTTGTGAAATTTTAAATAACTCAGTGGTG
>PVIR01014055.1:0-40735 GCA_004026965.1 Petromus typicus | reverse complement strand
CACAGCTTTACAGGGCAGGGGCTAATAGGGCATCTGGTCATTAGGGAAGTGCTCCAGAAGACAGTAATGGGACCCCAAGTTCCTTTCTCTTCCTCTTTTTCTCTTCTAATCTCTGAGGGCTGCAATATGCTCCCTCCCAAAGTGAGTCAAAATAAATACTTTCTCTTATGTCTTACTTTTCTTGTTGCTGAGAAAAATACCTCACCCACAAAATAGGGAACCATTCAGGCATAAACAATACCACTTGGTAAGTTAATTATCTTATGTATTTGTTATAGCCATTGAGGCATTCACACACATACAAAGAGAGTCAATGGATTTTTAAAACATTGCAAATAAATATAAAAATGAAGTGTCTTCTGATTAATGCAAATCCAGCTGATTGATATGGTAGATAAAAAATCTAATTAGAGTTGGGTGTGGTGGCTCACTCCTGTAATCCTAGCACCTGGGAGTCAAGGCAGGAGGAATTCAAAGCTGAACTCATTAGGTAGCCCAGGCTAGCCTCAAACTGCAGTCCTTTTGTCTCTGCTTCCTGAGTGCTGGGATTATAGGCGTGAGCCACCATACCTGGCTATTGTTCCATTCTTGGTTTTATTTCCTCCATCTCTCTTCCTGTCTTCTTCAACAGTTTCCCAAATCACATAATCACCCTTTGTTCTCCAGCTTTGCTTTTTCAGTCTCTTCCTTTTCTTCTATTTCTCTATATTTTTCCCCAACCATTTTTAAAATTTTCTCCTCTGAGGATAAAATTGCCATATTGAAGGCATACTAAATATGTATGATTTTCTGGTTTATTTTGAATTTTGTTATATAAACACAAATCTAGCTCATACACTTAAAGACAGCAAATTAACACTAAGCACATTTGTCATTTTCTAGGCTTTGTTTGATGCTATTGTTTTGCTGATTGTACTACTTAAGTCAAATAACAACACAATTACTGTAGTGAGTTGTTTTCCCTGTTACACCAAGACTGAGATTGCCAAAGGATCACAAACAATACTACAGGCCAATGCCAAAGAAACAGGGGTTAGACATGTGGCATCCCCAATAAAATGGCCATTCCCAACAATTTCTTTTTTTTTTTTTTTAAGGTTTTTTGAGACAGGGTCTCGCTTTGTGGTTCAGGCTGGCCCTGAGCTCAGCCTCCAACTCACATCACAGCAATCCTCCTGCCTCTGCCTCCTGAGTGCTGGGATTACAGGTGTGAGCCATCACGCCCGGCACTGGTATGTGGTACTGGTTGCCGCTGGGGTGAGTCTCCACACCCAGTATTGTTATGTGGTTACCGGGGATTGAACCCGGGTCCTTGCGCTTGCAAGACAGGCGCCCGGAACCACTGAGCTATATCCCCGGCCCCCCCAACAAATTCTTATCCTCAAAAAACTGAAGTCGGATCTTGGGATAGACACAAAACCCAAAAATAAGGTACACATGGAAGATATATTTAAAAAGTAGTTATTTCCTATGGGTTCTACATACTAGCAATAAAGCTACATCCCATAAGCAATTTATAAGCATCAATCTAGGAACTAAACTGAAAAAAAGAAAATGTGAAGACACTTAAGATGGCATCCCAGACTTCTAGTTCAATGAAGGAAAACCTGGGAGGAAATGAGGTAGAATAATTTGAAACCCACAATTCTGGACTCTCTGAAGCGCTAGCAAAGGAAGTAACAAAACTGATTGAATGAGGTTCAAAAAAAAAATGCAATCAGAAATAATCTTTCACATAACTAGAGAGATGATGACCATAATGAAAGATATGGTTTGTGACTCTAGAGCACATACAGATAAAAAGATTAGGAAAATAAAAGAAATCTCAACTATCCAATATAGGAAAGGTATGGAATGTATGAAACAAATTCAGACAGACATCTATGAGATTAAAAATTCCACTGAAAGTATACATAGCACAATGAGCCAGTGTAAACATACAATAGCAGATACAGAACACAGGATTACAGTTAGCAATTATGAAAAGAGCTCTTCAAAATAGCAAGGGACCATAAAGTATCAGTTAACAGCTGCTAGAAGATGCAAAGAAGAACAACATTAAAGTTGATCTCAGTCAATGAAAATGCAGGAGATAAGGCAAAAGACATAAAATTTAAAAAACTGAAGAAAACACCCAAAAGAGGGAAAAAGTATCTATCAATATACAGATAAGTGAGGCATACAGAACTGTATGTAAATATGTATATATATGTGTATATATATATATATATATATACACATATATATACACACACACACAAATGTATGTATACACATTATATATATACACACACACATACACACACACACACACACACACACACATATGTAACTCAGACTGATGTACCCTGCAAAACTATCTTTCAAAAGTGGGAAAAAATTAAAAATAACAAAAATAAAATAAAAACTTCAGAAACCAAAAAAAAAAAGTGGAAAAATAAGATACTTCCATGACAAACAACACCTGAAGAAATCAATGACCACCAAACCAGCACTCCAAAATATTCTAATGGACATTCTAGAAAGAGATGACAAGGACTACAACTCCACGGATTAGTATGTGGTCATTCTGGAAAATGTTCCATGTGCAGCTGAGAAGAATGTGTATTCTGCTGTTGTGGGTGGTTCACTCTAGACATCTACTAAGTTCATTTGTTGAATCCAAAATGAATGAATCCACCAGGCAAGGCAAGTAATTAAACAGAAGCAGAAACAGATGGAAGCAACAACAGGAAAATAACATGACAGGATATTTTAATACATATTAGTTATTACCATTACTGAAATGATCTCAACTCACCAGTCAAAGAAGCACACTGGCAAAATGAATCAAGAAGCAAGTTCCAACAATACACTGCATACAAGAAACACAAAAAGATTATAGAAAAAAAAGGGCTGTGGATTTAGCTCAGTGGTTCCAGCATCTACCTGGCAAGCACAAGGTTCTGAGTTGGATCCCCAGAACCACATACCACAATGCCAGGGATGGTGGCTCATACCTATACTACCAGAATTCAGGAGTCAGAGACAGGAGGATTACAGAGAATTTGCAGTTGCCCTGGGCTACATAGTGAGGGCAAGCCTGAACTACAAAGCAAGACCTTATCTTAAAAAAAAAAAAAAAAAGATTATAGAAAAAGAAGGACAAGTCGACCCCCAAATTCATACAAGGGAGGAAATTATAAAGACTGGAATAGAAATTAATGAAATAGAGATTAAGAAAACAACATAAAGAACCAATAAATTGAAGAGTTAGTTCTTTGAAAGATTAAATAAAATTGACAGGGCCAGGGATTTAGCCCAAGTGGTACTGTGCCTACCTTGGAAGCACAAGGGCCCAAGTTTGATCCTTAGTACCACCAAAAAAAAATAAATAAATAAATAAAATAAATAAATAAATAAAATTGACAAAACTTAGACAAACTTATCAAAAAAAGGGAACAAAAGACTCAAACCATAGAGCTGGGAATGAAAAGGGTAAAATTACAACAGATTCTGCAGAAATCCAGAAGATGATCAACCTCTACTTTGAGAACTTGTATAGGATAGAAAACACACAAGAAATAGACATATTTCCTAGATACATATAAATTAACAAAACTGAATCAAATGAATCAGTGAAACTGAAGGTATAATTAAAAATTAATCAGCTGACTCAGACATGGTGACACACACCTGTAAACTCAACACTTGGAAGGCTAATGAGTTCGAGGCTAGCCTGGACTATACAGTGAGTTTGAGGCCAGCCTAAACTATATACCAAGATCCTGTCTCAAAAATCAAAATAAAACAACAACCCGTCCCCCCCCCAAAAAAAGCCTACTGCAAAGAAAAGCCTGGGTCCTGATAGATTCATTACTGAATTCTATAAGAAATATAGAGAAGATCTAAAGCAGCTACTTCTCAAATCATTTCACAAAACTGATGGTGAAGTAATACTCCCAAAGGCATTTTTGGAAGCAAGTGTTAGCCACACAAAAACTAGAAAAGGAATCGACCAAAAAAGGGATCTACTAATCAAGAACATACATGCAAAAATCCCCAATAAAATACTGGCGAACACAATGCAGCAAATCATAAAGGAGGTTATATATCATGACCAAGTAGGAGTAATCCCAGGAATGCAGGGATGGTTCAACGCATACAAATCAATAAATGTAGTACACCACATTAATAAAACCAAGCAACCAGGGATGTAACTCAGAGGCACCGTTCCTGCCTGGCAAGCACAAGGCCCTGAATCAGTTCTCTCAGTACAAAAAAATAGATGAACAAAAAGCATTTGATAAGGTCCAACACCCATTCATCACTATAAAAAAGACCTACAGAATTGGAGGGAGATGGTCTTTATCTCAAAGTGATAAAAGCCATCTATGACAAACCAATACCTAATACCATATTAAATGGACAAAAACTGAAAGCTTCCATTTTAAAATCAGGAACAACATAAGGATGTTCACTTGTCACCACTCTTGTTCAAAATTATTCTGAAAACATTAGCCACAGCAGTTATATAAGAGAAAGAAATAAAAGGAATAAAGATAGGAAAGGAAGAAGTGAAATTATCATTATTTGCAGATTACTTGATACTCTACATAAAAGACCCTCAAAACACTTCCAGATTTAATAACCAAATTTAGTGGTACAGCTCAATATAAAGTCAATACTCAAAAATCAATAGTGTTCTAAGGACCGGGGATGTAGTTTCATGGTGCCACACCTGCCTGGCAAGTACAAGGTCCTGGCTTTGATTCCTAGTATGGGAAAAAAAAAAAAAATAGAACTCCTAAACACAAATAGCACACTCATTGAGACAGAAATTAGCGATACAAGAACTTTTATAACAGCCTCCAAAACAAAATGGAACACTTAGGAATCAATGTATTGTATCAGAGGAAATAAAAAACTTTTAAAAGGAAAACTACAGTAGTCTGAAAAAGCATATTAATGAGGATATCAGAAAATGAAAAGACATATCTTATTCTTGGGCAAGAAGAACTAATATAATAAAAATGGTCACATTTCCAATTTTTTTTTTTTTTGAGACAGGGTTTCACTATGTTAAAGCTGCCCTGGGCTAGCTATGTAGCCCAGACTAACCTCAAACTCAGCAATCCTCCCACCTCTGCTTCCCAGGGCTGGAATTATGGGTGTGAGCGACCATGCCCAGCATTGTGGTATGTGGTTATCAGTGCTGGGCTTACAGGCATGAATTACCACATCTGGTACTGTGGTATGTGGTTATCAGGGATCAAACTCAGGGTCCTGTACTTTACAGGCAGACGCCAGAACCATTGAGCTAAATCCTCAGCACCAAAAATTGTAATACAGATTCAGTAACATTATCTCAACGATTTAGAGGTAACAATCTTAAAATTCATTTGGAACTACAAGAAACATAGAATAGCAAAAGTAATTCTGGCCAACAAACACAACATAGGGTATCAAAATCCCTGGCTTGAAATTATACTACAAAGCTACTCTGGTAAAACAGCATGGTATTGCCAAATAAATGGAACCGAGGACCAATGGAACACGTTGAAGATCCAGAAACAACTCTAAACATACTCAGGCACTCAGCTTTGATGGAGAAGCCAAACATCTTCACTGGAAGAAAGATGGGCTCTTTAATAAGTGGTGCTGGAAAAACTGGCCTTTCATGTGCCAAAGATTAAAACTAGATTTGCATCTTGTACTCTCCACTAAACTGAATTAAAAATGGATCAAAGATCTAAATATTAAAAGAGAAAAAATATTAAAATAAACATACCTTTTTACTCCCACCATCTTGGATTTTTTGTTTGTTTGTTTTGAGACAGGGTCTAGCTTTGTAGTTCAAGCTGGCCCTGAACTCACTGTAGCCCAGGCTAGCCTCAAACTCACAGCAATCCTCCTGCCTCTGCCTCCCAAGTGCCAGGATTACAGATGTGAGCCACCAGGTCCAGCACTGTGGTGTGCGGTACCAGGGATTGAACTTGGGACCTTGCACCTGCCAGGCAGATGCCAGAACCACTGAGCTAAATCCCCGGCCCCAACATTCTGTGATTTACAACATGTACACGATATGTTAGGACATTGCATGATATAACACATAAGTAACACAGGGTGCATGCTAACACATTTAAAGGACAGTTTGTGGCTTGTGAAGATCACTGTTCAAGTGGAGTGTTTCTCAGCCTGGGAATCATTGCCCCTGCACCCACCCAGATGGTAGCTGGCTGTCCCATCGGGCTCCATTTCCCTCAGGAATGAGAGGTTAAGGAAATATGGAATAAGCGAAAAGTATGCCTGGTATTTCCAGTGGAAAATCATAAATTCTTTACAGCAGATCTTTCCACAGTATTTGATTCTAACCTTTTATTGCCTTTGTGATATTTTACAACTCTATAAATGATAGGTGACTTACAGCAGTGCAAAATAATTCTATCTACAGACATGCAAATAAATTCTGTCCGGTGGCCTCAACTCACTTGCCTCCCCCACTGTGGAAAGAAACTAGTTTTACCAACATTTCAAATTTATTTCAAATTTTGGATCTATAAAGTGGATTCTCCTTCAGACACCTTATTATTCTCCCACTAAAAAGTTAACAAAAATTCTCATCACATTTCATTTTGTATCTGAATAACAGATGTGATTTTACCATTAATTTTTTTCCCTCTCTGCAGTGAGGGGTGTCGCTCACTGAGAAAACACTTGCTCACTGAGAAAATAATTATGTAGTATGCACAAGGCCCTAGGTTCCATTTCCCACACCAAATAAACAAGTTCTTTAGCAGAGAGGCATTGCTATTCTTTGGCTTCCCTCTGTCATTTTCAGAATATTATTCTTTCCTCTGTACTTAGGAGGAAAAAGAATAGCCAGGTTTTGTGAGGTCCATCATACCCTTTTCCATAACCTTTTCCTCAGCTCACGATCTTATCTGTAGCCCTCCCTAGGGCTTCCTGCTTGGCCAGGATGTCAGCCCATTACTTCCCCGTACAACAGTAGTCCTGCCATTATCCTGGGTGACTTCCCCCCAAAAAGGGTGATCTCTTCCCCATTGCCCTAGCTGCTTGTTGCTCCAATATGCTCAATATCCTCCTCTCTCTTCCCAAAGGAACCCATTCTTCCTAGCACACCTTGGATGTGTCATTCTCCGTATCAGTGCCATTTCTAGAATCTAATTCAAGCATCTTTCAACACAAACTCCTCACCTTCCAACGGGCCTGGAATAGGTATAGGACATGCTACCCCATACTATAGCACCTCAGCATACTGGACATTGTAAGCTGAAGGAATCCCCAAAATGGCAAAAATGGAAAGGTCACTGTCACTTTCCCCTGTTCTTTGTCTCTTGAGATGGATCATAAAACTTCAAAAAGAATAGCCTTATTTCTGAGGTGAAGAGACACAGAAGAATCTGAACAAATAAGCCATGCTAAGTTCCCGCTATTTTGTAACTATTGGGTAATATCCCTAGTTTTCTGAATATATTTCTCCCCTACTGTCTACTCTAGTATAAAAACAAGTAAATGTGAGCTGGGTGTGATGGTGCACACCTGTAATCTCAGAGCTTGGGAGGCTAAACAGGAAGATCACTGAGTTCAAAATTAGCCTTAACTAGGGGGGCCGGGGAGTTAGCTCAGTGGTTCCGGTGCCTGTCTTGCAAGTGCAAGGACCTGGTTCGATCCCAGTTAACCACATACAATACTGGGAGGAGACTCCTAGCAGCAATCAGTACCACATACCACAGTGCTGGGCGTGGTGGCTCATGCCTGTCATCCCAGCACTTGAGAGGCAGAGGCAGGAGGATTGCTGTGATGTGAGCTGGAGGCTGAGCTCAGGGCCAGCCTGAGCTACAAAGTGAAACCCTGTCTCCAAATAAATAAATAAATAAATAAATAAATAAATAAATAAAATTAGCCTTAACTATATAGGGAGTAACTCTCAAAAAACAGAATAAAACCAAAAAATTCCTCAAACTAAAAATCAAAAACAGGTTTAACTGTTTCTTCAGTTACTCTGTCTTCAGCTCTAGAGCCATCTAGCATGTTTTTCCTTCATGTACCTGTTAACCGCCACCCCCAAAAAAGCCCCCACCTCTCACCCCACCCTACCCCACCCCACCCCAGCACAAGTACCGAGGATCAGACTCAGGACCTTGTGCTTGCGAGGCAGGTGCAGCACCAATGTTAAAGGATCAACATTGGGCATTGAAGACAGGATGCTCTCTACCATTAAGCTACATTCATAGTTCTTTTAAATTTATTTTTTCTTTAACTTTGAAACAATCTCACTAAGTTGTCCAGGCTGGCCTCACACTTGAGATCCTGCCTTAGTCTCCTAAGTAGTTGAGATTTTAGGCATGCACTACTGTAGTGGCTCAGAGTATTTTTACTTATTTATTTTTTTGAGACAAAGCCTCACTTTGTGGCTCAGGCTGACCCTTAACTCACTATGTAGCCCAGACAAGCCTCGAACTCAGCAATTCTCCTGCCTCTGCCTCCTGAGTGCTGGGATTACGGCATGAGTCACCACACCCAGCACTGTGGTATGTGGTACCAGGGATTGAACTCTGGACTTTATGGGGATTAAACTCTTGACCTTGTGTTTATAGGGCAGACACTGAAAACAGTGAGCTAAATCCCTGGCCCTCAAAGAATATTTTTATAATGAAAATTTGGTGGAAAAGACATAAATTGATTATTTATAGCCCACACTGGCTATAGCTCAAAGAGCTGGGAGAAGTGAAGTGAGGAATATGAAGGACAGGACAGTATGTCACAAGTTTCTAGTTAGGTGAGGTAGCGCACATCAAGATCCCAGTGTTCAGGAGGTGGAGGCAGGACTGGAGGGTCTTCAAGGACAGCTGGACTGTATCAAAGGGCCCTTGTCTCAAAAACATAAGAAGAAAAACAAATACTTATTTCTGGGCTGGTTAGAGTTACTAGCCTGGAAAGTTCATTTGAAAATTGGATTCACTAGCACCTTCTGACTGGAGTTATAAGTGAAGGCTGAAACATATATTCAGGGCCTGGAGATTTAGCTCAGAGGTTCCATTGTCTGCTGGGAAGCACAAGGTCCCAAATTTGATTCCTGGTACCACATACCACAATGCTAGGCATAGAGGTTCACGCCTGTAATCCTAGCACTCAGGAGGTAGAGGTAAGAGGATTGCTATGACTTTGAGGCTGGCCTGGGCTACATGGTGAACTCAGGGCCAGCCTGAACTATAAACTGAGACCCTGCTTCAAAAAATTAAAACTAGGGGCCGGGGATTTAGCTCAGTGGTTCCGGCGCCTGTCTTGCAAGCACAAGGGCCCGGGTTTGATCCCCAGTAACCACATAACAATACTCGGTGTGGAGACTCACGCCCAGCAGCAACCAGTACCACATACCACAGTGCCGGGCGTGGTGACTCACGCCTGTAATCCCAGCACTCGGGAGACAGAGGCAGGAGGATTGCTGTGATGTGAGTGTGAGGCTGAGCTCAGGGCCAGCCTGAACCACAAAGCGAGACCCTGTCTCAAAAAAAAAAAAAAAAAATTAAAACTAAAAAAACAAAACAACAACAAAAAAGAAATATATTCAAGAATGTGTAAGTCTTTGTTGGCTGTACCAACAGTGTTAACTAATTAATATCTAGTACCTCTTCTCCCCTCTGTCCTCTTACCCCTTTAATTAAATATAGAAGACTTCAGAATTTTTCTTTCATCACTATCAATGACTCCAGCCTCAAGCATAAATTGGAGTTCTTTTGAGCCTATTAAATCTTTTGGAAGGCACAGGGGCACCACAAACTCGTACATACAGGTGACTGTGTGGTTTTTCCCCCTCAGAACTGTGTCTTCCTCAGGAGTCCTACAATGGTCAGAGTCATGTATGTAAGAAATAGACACTTCCCTGATATCTTTGCCCCTCATCCTCTACCCTCCTTAATTCATCACCAAATTCTCTAACCCTCTCTGACACCAGGGATCAAAATCTAACCTTGCACTTGTGAGACAAGCACTCTACCACCAAACTCTTTTAAAAATCTTAGACCATCTACTGCTCAATTTCACTGTTACTTGTCTTATCTAAACTACCATCTCCTCTTCCTTGTAATCCTGCAAAAGCTTCCTAATCATACCCAAATCCACTCTTAGCATGCTCCAAGCCTTTTTTCTCAAAGTAGTTAGAGTGATCTTACAAAATGCTATCTGATCATGTAAACCCCCTTAAAACACTTCAGTGACTTCAAGTGAAGACTAAAATACTTAACATGGCCAGAGCCTATAGGATTTAGCAGCTGTTTAACTGCATCCTTACTTGAATGTGTGCCCTATCCTATGTGCTTCAGCCACAGTGGCCTCTTCTCCCCTACAAGACCTCTGCACAACTTGGCCTGGGGCATCCCACACTTTGCCTTATTAACACTTATGCCTCCTTTGGATCATGCCTCTTCTTACTATTTTTACTAGGATTTTCCTACTTTAATTCCTCAGCCTCACATTATCATCACCCTGTGAGTCAGGCACGATCCAAAGGCTCTGCAAATAAAGATCCATTAAAGAGCTGGGGATTTAGCTCAGTGGTGCTGTCACCTGTTTCACAAATGCATGTTGTGAGTTCAATTTCCACTACTGCGAAAAGAAAACAAACGAAGTAGGAGGAGGAGGAGGAAGAGGAGCTGGAGGAGGAGGAGCAGGAGGAGCAGGAGCAGGAGGAGGAGGAGGAGGAGGAGGAGGAGGAGGAGGAGGAGGAGGAGGAGGATGCAACTTTAAAATTTGAAGTGAAAAAAAAAAAGGAAGCACACAATCAAGACTGGAGGGAGGGAGGGCAAGGGAGAATTAAGATGTGTTATGAACCTATACCGGCTCTCTACTTCCCACAATGAATATGGTAATTACCTGCTGCAAACATGTACTAATAAATTTCTCACTTTAATAACCAAATCCAAAATCCGAGTACTGTACTTCATAGGCTGGAAACTCATTTCTAGATTTGTGCAAAATTCTCACTTCAAAAGCAGCAAATTAGAAATCAATAAAAAAGGAAATTTGGATTCACAAATATGGGGAAAACAATATACTCTTAAAATGGGCAAGATGGTCCATACCCGTAATCCCAGCACTGTGGAGGCTGAGGCAGGAAAGTTATCACGGTTCAAGGCCAACTCAATGAAGGAGTTGAAGGTCACCTTGAACTACATGGTCAGACTGTCTCAAAAAGGAAGAAATAGGTCAGGCATGGTGGTGCACGCCTGTAAACCTAGCACTCAGAAGGCCAAAGCAAGAAGGACTGGTGTGAGCTCCAGGCCAGTTCAGGCTATATAGTGAATTCAAGGTTGACTTGAACTACGTAGTGAGACTCTCAAAAAAGAAAACCAAAACAAAAAAACACCAAAAAAAAATCAAAAAAAAAAAAAAAAAGAAAGAAAGAAAAGAAAACAATACATTCATTAATTAGCAATGAATCAAAGAAGAAATGACAAGGGAAATAAGAATGCTGTTGTTGTTGTTCTTTGGTATTTTGAGGTAATCTTGCTATGTGGTTCAGGCTGGCCTAACTCACGCGTGATCCTTCTGCCTCAGCTTCCTGAGTGTTGGGATTATAGGCATGTGCCCCTACACCCAGCAGGACACACACTTAAAATGAATGGAATGAATGAAAAAACCAGATAATATACAGAAATATCTAGGATTAAGCTGAAACAGTGCTCAGAAATAAATTAATGGCTGTAAACATTTATTTTAAAACAGAAAAAAACTCAGGTTAATATAAAAAGTTTAAATTTGGGGCTGAGGATGTACTCAGTGACATCACGCCTGCTGGCAACCACAAGGTGCTGAGTTTGATCCCTTGTACACCCCTCCCCCCAAAAAAGTTAAGGGCATTCAGAAGAAAAGAAATAAAATTAGAGTAGAAATAAATGAAATTTTTAAAAAGTAACAGAATCAAAACCAAATGTTGGTTCTCTCAAAATATTAACAAAACCAACAAACTTAGATGAATCAAGAAACAAAAAAGGAGATTCCAATTCCTAAGACAAGGAATGAAAGAGGTAACATAATTATCAACCTTACGGAAATAAAAAAGATTACAAGAATAACCATAAACATCCCAGCATATTAGATAACTTGAATGAAGTAGACAAATTCTTAGAAACACATAAACTTCCAAAGTTGAATCGAGAAGAAACTGACAATCTGAAGAAAATTACCACATGATACGCAAAGGGTTTGAATCAGTAATTAAACACTTTCTCACAAAAAGCCCTGGATGGGGCCAGGGATTTAGCTCAGTGGATCCAGAGCCTGCCTTCCAAGCACCAGGTCCCTAATTGGATCCCGGTAACCTCCTATAACAATGCTGGGCGTGGTGACTCACACTCACCAGCAAACAATATAACTACCCCAGTGCGGGGTATGGTGGCTCATGCCTGTAATCCCAGCACTCGGGAGGCAGAGGCAGGAGGATTGCTGAGTTTGAGGCTGGCCTGGGCTACATAGTGAGCCTGAACAACAAAGCAAGACCCTGTCTCAAAACCATGCAACAAACAAACAACAACAACAACAACAAAGCCCTATAGCTTCCCTGAGAATTACATCAAATGTCAGAAAAAGAACTAACACTAATCCTTCAGCTTGCAAAAAATAGAGGAGGTTGAATTTTCTAACTCATTCTATGAGCACTGTTTCGCCCTGATACCAAAAGAAAGAAACCACGAGAAAGAAAACTATGGCCAGAGTCAGTGGTATAACCCTGTAATCCAGCACTCAAAAGGCTAGAGACAGGAAACCTGCTGGTTTGAGACCAGCCTGGGCAAGACACTAATACCAGGCCAGCTCGGGTTACAGAACGTGATTGTCTCAAAAAAGGGAAAAGGAAAGATGGGGCGGGAGGGAGGGAGAGAAGAGACTACACACTGAAATCCTGTGTGAGAAAATAACAATAATATGAACAGACTACTAACAGTATATTTAGTGATATACAAAGTGGATTACATATCATGACCAAGAAAGGTTGATTCAACATATGTAAGTCAACCAACATGATAACCATATAAATAAAAGAGCAAGAACTGCATGGTAATTTCAGTAGACAAAAATAAAAGCACTTGAAAAAATCCATCACCTTTTCATGCTAAAAAAATTATCTAACAAAGAACAGAAGGAAACTTCTGTGATCTGACTAAGGGAATTAAACGTGTAACTCATGACTGACACAATATTTGGAGAATAAAATACTAAAAGCCTTCAATCCAGTAGTAGTAGGATTAAGACATCTGTTCTACTCAACGCTGTAATAAGAGTTTCTAACCAAGGAAATTGGGGAAGACGAACAGAAGCCAACCCAACTGAAAAGGAAAAGTAAAATCACTACTATCAGTGGAAGATATGATCTTGTGTACAGAAAATTTAAGGAAACCATAAATAACTATTAAGGTTAATAAATAAGTGAGTTAAGTGAGTTTGCAGGTGACAAGGCCAATATAACAAAATCTATTATATTTCTTTAAACTAGCAATTCAATGGAGGGAACACTTGTATTTTAAATAAATAATGCTGAGACATGATATCTACAGGTGAAAAAATATAGTTAGATCCCCTACATCACACCATATACAAAAATAAATTCAAAATGGACCACAGATCTTAATGTAAGTGCTAAAACTATAAAACTGAAGAAATATAGGAGTAAATCTTTGAGATCTTGGATTAGGCAATGGTTGCTTAGATATTACATCAAATCAAAAGTGACAAAATAATGAAAGAAAAATTTAAGTGTGCAGAACTTATCAAAATTACAAACTTCAGTGTTACAAAGAATGCAATCAAAAGAGTAGAAAGACAAAGAATACACAAACCAGACATCAGTTATATTTCTTGTTGCTGGGCCAAAAATACCCAACACCTACTATGAATAATGTCATTGTCAATATTTTGATGTGTTATATAGTTTAGGTTGGACTTGAACTTACTATGTAGCCCAGTAGACCAGAAGGTAGGCTTGGACTTGCAGTAATCCTTTTGTCTCAGCTGCCTGAATGCTGGGATGATAGATATGGACTACCATTCCCAACAGCATGTAGTCAGTTTTGAAGATTCTTTACTTTCTTCAGTGATATTGGAACCAAAGAAAATATATGTCAAAGAGTAAATGAATTTCTGAGAACTCTACAGTTTGCCAGTATTGAATTTATAGTAATAAGGGCAGCAATTAAAGGAGCAATTAAATATATTAAAATTATATTAAAATTAAAGCAAGTTCCAGAATTTTCTAGAATGAATTTCTAAATAGCATTTCAAGGCTTGAGTACAAATATTAATGCACTTTGGTTTGTTAATCTAAACAAGAAAAATAAGAATGAACTTTTCTATCCTCCTTGATACACTCTGGAGTGGAAAGATTACTCAAGAACCTAATTTTATCTCTTATGTTAAAACTAAGTATAATGAAACTGGGCATGTTGGCTCACATAATCCCAGCACTTGGGAGGCAGAGGCAGGAGGATTGCTGTGAGTCTGAGGCTCGCCTGGGTTAAATAGTGAGTTCAGAGCCAACCCAAACTGCAAAATAAGACTCTGTCTCAAAAAGCACTGCAAACAAACTAAGTACAATGGTCTTTTCCTGCATGCATCAAAAAGGCAAAGTTCGAATAGTTATTGAAACTGATTATGTGTTTTATACATTATGTACACTATTAATTTGCAGTAAACAATGCATGGACTATGTTAAAATCTTTACAAAGGCAATGGTGCTTGATTTTCTTAAGTTGGTTGTTATAGGTAGGGTTGCCAGCTTTAGCAAATAAAAATACAGGATGTGTAAGTCAGTGTGAATTTGAAATAAATAATGAGTAACTATTTTAGTATGAATCTATTCTCAATTTTATATGGAGTATACTTATATTAAAACTGTTATCTGCAATTTATACTGAACTGAATGTCCTGCGTTTTATCTGGCACACTAATTATAGATAGAGAGATTTTATTCACTCTCCTTACTAACAGCTGTCCGGGGTAAAAGTAGGAGATAGACTGGGTGGTTCCATATTTTTGCCATGAGTGGTCACTGAACAGTTAAAGAAGTTTCCAGCAAAGTCCTAGAATTGAGCTGGTATGTGATTCTTGGCTATATTTACCCTGAGGTAAATGGGATCGTTTATCCACAGATTGGGGAAAACAACTATATTTAAAGTTGTGGAGAAGAGGTATGAGTGGTACATACTTATGGGGGAGGAGAGGGTATGACTTATACACTGTCATAGTAAAGGCCACTTTAAGCATATCCTGTGTCCATGTCCCCTAACCCTGGCGAAGTAAGGTAGATGACGGCTATTAACTGAAAGGAGCCAGAGGACTGCTAGTTTTGGATGTGTGGGTTGAGTATGTCTAGCCCAGGAATGGTGACATAAGCAACTGGCTTTGCAATAAATGGACTTGCTGGGAGCCGAGGATTTAGCTCAGTGGTTCCAATTCCTGCTTCACAAGCATTAAGGTCCTGAGTTCAATCTTTGGTGGCACAAAATCCAAATAAAACAACTGGGCTTGCTGGAATGATGCAAAGATACCTCAGACCCAACACACTGAAACTGGAATCCTTACTTTCTCCAAATTCCTACTTTCAAAGCAAATTCTAAGGGGCTACTAAGGGCCAGCAGTTTCCTGGCTCTTGATGTACATGAGCTGAACACACAGTTGTTGCTCTCAGGACGCTTACAGCAGAGAGCTAGGATGTAATCATGAAAGTAAATGGTCAAGTGCATATTATGAGATTGTTGTGAAAGAAAGATATTTAGTCCTGTAAATCTTTAAGCAAGCAGGTGTACTACTGCTGGTCTTTCCACAGCAGATATAATGAATAAATACTATTGATTATTGTGAGAAACCCAAGAACAAAACTTTTAAAAAGAAAGCACTATACACTTTCCCATCTTTGGGAACAACATATCATTAATACTGTAATTTCTAGTCAGACACGGTGCTACATGCCTGCAATCTCAGCTACTTGGGAGGCTGAGAAGGGAGGATCACAAGTTTGGGCCCTGCCTGAGCAATTTAGTGAGACTCTGTCTCAAAACAAATAATAAAAAAGGGCTCGGGGTGTCACAGCAAAGACCCTGGGTTCAGCCCCTATCACTAAACAAACAGGGCTAAGGATGTAGCTCAGTGGTGGACACCTCTGGGTTTCAACCTTAGTATTACAAAAAGTAAAAACAGAAAAGCCACACACCTAGTGTGACCTTCTAATATCTGGAATTTGCTGAATTTCTATTAAATTTTGCTCTATTTATTATAATGCAAACTTTCAGATTAAATATTTGCATATGTTTTTAGATGATTAATCTTGTCACTGCATAAAAAAGAAGATAATTTTGCTTGACAGGTGAAGCTCTTCTACGTTCAGACCATCTTTCTTCTTATTTTTAAAGTTTACCTTCACCCCATCTTTCATAGCGGTTTTCTCAAGTGCTTCTAGAAGTACATCTCTGGTCCAGAGGGTGTAATTTCTGCAAAATTGAGAGGACAAAATTGACACCCGCCTATTTCAGATGCTCATGACCATTTTGCCTCCAGGAAAAGTACTACATTGAAAGGCAAACTTTTCTATATGGTAAATTCCAAAGCACGCAACCCTGTTTCCTTAATAGGGTCAACTCGGTGACTCCCAGCCAAGCAGCCAAAGGGGCAGCCACTTGTGGTCCAGAGCACAGCTGGTAGCTAACAGCTGTACAACCTCTTGGTTCCAGTGCTTCTTGGCTCTTGTGAATGTATCTGGAACCAACGGATATAAGTACTTCTTATTTCACAAGACTCTCAGTTTTCTTTTCCTTCCTCTCCCTACCCCCACTTCTTCCTAGCTCCTCTTCCTCTGTCTCTGTTTTGAATGAGGGCTGTTAGGGCTCCGAGCAAGCTGGGGCACTCATCATGCTCCTTGACTAAGCGTCACCTCAACCCCTTCTCAATCCTTTTCTTTTTTTCCCCATAACAACATTCCACGACACACCCCACGGAACAATGTTTTTTGCTTTGGAGCTGCAGAAAAGGAGAATTACAGAATTGAGAGAATGGAGAATTGGCGGGGTAATGTTAAAATTATACTGGGTTCGAGGGCAGGTGCACTGATCAAATCTCCAGGCAATCGGGACCCCCTTCTCTTGGACTGGTTAGAGGGGGACCCAGGAGGCTGTGAACCGACGCAGGAGGCCCGGTCCTGCCTCCTCGGCCGCATTCCCCCGAACTCGGCCCGGCGCCGGGGCCGGGAGGCGGGTGACCCGCAGCGCAGCGGGCACCCCGCTCGGCACACTCCACTTCCCGGGGTCGCGCGCGGCGGGCGCAGCGAGGCGGTCCCAGGCCGCCCCCCGCGGCCTTCCGGCCGGCGCGGAGGAGGGGCCGGCGCCCGCGTGCGTCCACCCGGCGGCCGGCGGAAGGGTCGCGCGGCGCGGAAGCGCGGCCGCAGCTGGGGATCAGCTGCTGAGGGCGGAGCCGCCGAGGGAGGAGCCTCGGGGAGGGGCCCGGGCCCGCCGGGAAGCCGCGAACGCCGCCGAGCGCCCGCACTCCGCGCCTGCCATGGCTGGCTGAGGCTCCGTCCCGAGCGCCGCGCAGCGTGGGGGGAGGGCCGGGCGGGAGCGGCGGCCGCGCGCGAGGCCGAGGGAGGGGCGGCGGCGCGAGCGGCGGCGGCGGTTCCAGCATGAAGAGGAGAGCTGGCCTGGGGGGCAGCATGAGGTCAGTGGTGGGCTTCTTGTCCCAGCGGGGCTTGCATGGGGACCCCCTGCTCACTCAGGACTTTCAGAGGAGACGCCTGCGGGGCTGCCGAAACCTCTACAAGAAGGACCTCCTCGGCCACTTCGGCTGTGTCAATGCCATTGAATTCTCCAACAATGGAGGCCAGTGGCTGGTCTCAGGTAAATCACCCTCCTTCCCCTCCCCGCGCCTCCCCTGTCGCTCTCCTTCGCCTCCCTCCGTCCCCACCCTTCCCTCCTCTGCCCCTCTCCAGCGGTGGGAAGGTTTGGTGTCAAAGCCATTGCAGGGGGAGGGAGGAAGGGAAAGGAAAGAGGGTGTCTTCTGTTAAAAAAAAAAAAAAAAAAGGACCCAAAATGGTTGACAGGTCCTTAATTCGCTTTATCTCAAGTGTAAAGTGATCTCTCGAGGACTGCCCCCTCCGGGGTAGGTCAGGGACAGGGGCCAAGTTACTGCCCGACAAAGTTTGACGGCAAACTCTTCCTCCGCGTACTTGAAAAGGTGCGGGGGGCATTTTTGGTGTTTGCAAGGGGAGGAGGCCGGGGCGCGCGGAGGCTCCGGGAGCGCGAGCCGCGGCCGCGGGTGTCATGGAGAAGGGGCCTCAGGGCCGGGCGGTGACAGGGCCGGACGCCGAGAGGCCGGCTGCCACCCGGCTGGGGGTGGGCGCGGGGGAGGCGGCCGGCCGCTCACCGCGGCCTCGCTCCATCCCTTGCTCCGGGGCGACCTCTTCCGCGTCTTGTTTTTATTATGGTTCTGGCGAGTGGCGAGGCTCGGAGGCTGAGCGGCACCAGCCGGAACTTGAAGGCGCAGCCCGCGAGGCAGGGGCGGCCGGGCGACCCCGGGAGGCTTGTTGGCGGGAGCCCAGCCCCCGCGCCTCGCTTCCGCGAGCCCGCCGTTGCAGGTGGTCCGTGCTCTCCCAGCTCCCGCCCGGCGAGGCCTGCTAGCCCCCAGGCTCGCTCTTGGGGGGGAAGAGCCGAAATCGAGGCCGGGGCGCAGGCCCCACGGACTAGGCCTCGCTCTCCCGGGGCTCCTAGCGACAGGCAGCTGAATCGATAGCCTATTGCTCCTGGGGAGGCCCCGGCCCGGCGCTGCGGCCGGAGCTGCTGCGGGGGAGGTGCACCCGTCGCCGGTGGGGGCGCTCGCCGCCACCCCCTCCCTCCTCGCCGAGGTCGCGGCCCGAGCCGAGGGCGGGTGGGGAGGGGCGCCCGCGGAGGAGGGGGCGGCTCCCTGAAACCTTCCGCGTTGGAAGATTGCGAGGTGGTCGGGCGTTCGCGCTCGCCTTCTTCCCTCCTCCGTCCCAGTTTTCCTACATGGGGAGGCGGGAACTGGGAGCCCAGCGCCGCTCGTGGCCTGTGGCGCTCGGCTTCCCCCAGGTCGTTCCCCGATGCCATGATAATTTGCATAAGTGTGCGGCTCGTCAGACACTTCTGGGATCCTGGCAAAGCATCTGTCTTCCCAAGTAGCAGTAGGAAGTGACTCGGGGGCCTGTAGACTAGTTTGAAGAAGCGAGACAAGACTTGTGCGGTCGTTTCACAATAAACCTTCTGGGATCTCTCCCGAACTGACCTGACCTTACTTCCTTAGATCATTTTGTCTTTAACTAGATGGAGTTTGGCACTAGCTCATCTCAGGTAGAAAACTGATATTCCACTTCAAGGCAGACCCCACTCTAAAGCTGCCTTCCTTCACACCATCATAAACATTTCTATTGATAAATTTTAAAGGCACAAGTTGAGAAAGGTCTCTTTAAAGAAGGAGCAATGTCCCCCCTACTCCTGTCTGCTGAGATAGATGCATTCCAATGGAGATATTCCCAGACACAAGTCAATTTAGGGAGAGAATATGAGGGTATTCTTACAGACAGCTAAGTTAATACAGCTAGTTATATCATGGCTACTCATACACTAACCAGTATAACACACTTAAAAATTGATTTATTGAGATGTAAGTTACATACTGTACAATTCACGCATTTAAGTGAATGCATTTTTAAAAGTCCCCTCCATTCTGTGTCAGTTATTCTCCTAATTCTTTTAGGTGGTTGGTGTGTGTGTTACTGGCAGACAAACCAAGGGCCTGGGTCCTAGTGCATACATATAACTCTACTTGCAGCTCTATTCTCCTTATACTTGAGAGAAGTATAGAGGATCTGCCTCTATATTGTATATTACATAAATTCCATTTTTTCTAATCTTGGCCAGTTTGTTTTCTTTGATTTAATTTTAGCCTGTAGAAGATTGTCTTTTGCACAGAACAGACTCTGGTTCTAGGCATTCACTTCCTTAATTTTTCTAGACCTATATTACTCTCCTCCATCCATACTTCCTGGGTTCCAGCCTTTATCCCTTGCTCTTCCTCCCACCTCCAGACTCCCTCTAGTGCAGTTCTTCCTGTTTCTTTTTTATCTTCTCCTGCCCTTATACTTAACTATTCTTCCAGCAGACTTTTCCACTGGCCCCTCCAGTTTGGCTCAAATAGACCTGGCATTATTTGTTCTTTCAACATAGAATTTTAGTTAAAAGCCTTTTTAGCTATTCACCTATTATGAGTACAGCTTGTGCTGACACTAAGTTCTTGCTGCTTGCTGGGGATAAGGAAACAGCCTTTGGAGTCTTAATACACTAACTAGTTAAAGCTAATTGGATTTTTTTCTGACAAGTCCTTCAATGATCTTTCCTGGTGTAAATTACCTGAAGTGTTGTGTTTATAATTTTTTTTACCTGTCTTTGTTCTATATCAACACTTTTTTACCTGAGGGAAGAAGCATTTAATATTTTAAGGTTAGTGCTATCCCTGAAAATTGACAAGTATATTCACAGTAGTGTGGTGGAATATTAGACTCTGGCAAGGTAATAAGATTTCTGCATTTTGTTGTTTTGTCTTGTCTGAGTAAAACCTTTATGAATGGTGATTAAAATGATAGATTTCTGTTCATTGTTTTCACTTACTAATTGTTTGGGGCAGGCTTACATTTCTGGTGGTTGCTTCATAGTATTTGATAGACTTTACTTACACTCAAGAAAAAATACTTGTATGAGTCTGTGACTATGTACAGTACTGTTAATTAAGGCCACATCACTTCTCTGTCCTAATGGCTAGCCTCTTCTGGGCACAGTGAGACCAACAGATGGTAAAGGTAAAGCAGAGAAATTCCGGATTGAGGAAAGGGGTTCTACTGAGAACTGAGATTATAACAGCAACAAGTGGGAGACACTGTTGGATACTTTAAAACACTAAAATTTTTACACTAACCAGTATTTTTCTTTGTTGTTGTCCAGAAAGGGCATCACGGTGATAACCATTTAAAGCAGTGTGGTACTGTTGACATGTGGTTAAAATCATTGTTGGTTCATGTAATATGTAATCCTTTTTTTGAAACAGGGTTTTGCTTTTGTAGTTCAGGTTGGCCCTGAGCGCACTATGTAGCCCAGGTTAGCCTCGAACTCACAACAATCCTCCTGCTTTTGCCTTCCAAGTTGCTGGGATTATAGGCTTGAATCACCACGCCCGGCTTTGTGGTATGTGGTTAACCGGGTGATCTGTGTCCTTGGGCTTGCAAGGCAGACACTGGAACCACTAAGCTAAATCCCTGGCCATGTACAATGTGATCTTTTACTAAGCGTCTCTGGGCCTGTTTGCTAAGATATATGCGACAGTAATACCAGCATCTACCCAAAGGGCCATTATAAATTCTACATTAGGCAAAGTATAGGTTGAGTGCTGACCAGAATATAAAGTCTCTCAGAGCAAAAACAGTTTGTTTTCTTTTCCTTTTGTGATTATAACACATGGTATCATCATAACTGACACTTGTTCTTACAGTATGGGAAACAGATCTGTGCAAATTGGGCAGACAAGATAGTTTTGTGACTTTTTTGGTGAATGGAAAGCACAGTTTTGTGTTGAAAATCTGTCTAAGATTTGACATCATGTGCTTTGAGTTGGGTACATTACCAGTAACAGATGGTCAGGGCTAGGACTTTAGTTCAGTGGTTCCAGAGCCTGCCTTACAAGCACAAGGGCCTGGGTTTGATCCCAGGTAACCACGTACAACAATGCTGGGCATGTTGACTCATGCCTGCCAGCAATCAGTACCACATACCACAGTGCTGGGCGTGGTGACACACCTGTAATCCAGATATTCAGGAGGCAGAGGCAGGAGGACTGTTGAGTTTGAGGCTGAGTTCAGGACCAGCCTGAACTACAAAGTGAGAGCCTCAAAAAACTAAAACACAAAACAAAACAAAACAAAACAGATTGCCATTAGGTGTGAATCATTTCACTCGTCATCTATAAAATGGAATTAAAAGATTGTTTAACTACCCAACGGAATGGTTTTTTTTGAGGGAGTGCTGGCATAACACCAGGGCCTTTGGACTCGGCTAACATCCCATGCCCTCCCTCTTTTTTTTTTTAGTTTTGAGACAGAGTTTTGTTAAGTTACTAAATTGCCCAGGCTGGACTTGAATTTGCAATCATCCTGCTTCAGCCTCGCAGAGTACTAGGTAGGATTGTCGGTGTGTGTCACTATGCTCCAGCTTCAGTGAAATGGTATGTGTGAAAATACTTTATAAACTACTTGCTTTGGAATGAAAACATTTTATAAGACCATCTTTTGCTTGATGACTATATATGCACGTTAGGCTTTTCAAAGGCAGAACAACAACACTGTTGAAGTACTTCTTACAAGAAAGTGTAGGGCCCCGGAGATTTAGCTCAGTGGTTCTGGCTCCTGTCTTGCAAGCGTAAGGACTTGGGTTCGGTCCCCAGTAACCACATACAATACCCACGCCCAGCAGCAGTCAGTACCACATGCCAGAATGCTGGGCGTGGTGGCTCATGCCTGTAATCCCAGCACTTGGAAGGCAGAGGCAGGAGAATTGCTGTGAGCTCAGGGCCAGCCTAAACTACAAGAAAAAAAAAGAAAAAGTGTAATAGCATTAAGGAACCTAGGGTCCAATTTATACAGAGTCTACCAAAAAATATACATCAGGAAAAGAAAAATTATATATATAATATAAAGTATATATAGTATATTGTGTGCATATGTAGGAGACAAGGTCTCATGCTTTTTTTGGTAGCTTGGCTGGCCTTGAACTCACTATGTAGCTCAGGTTAGCCTCAACTCAGAGCAATCCTCCTGCTGGGATTACAGGTGTGCGCTATCATGCCTGACATTGTGGTATATGGTTATTGGGATTACCAGACGGATGCCAGAACCACTGAGCTAAATCCCTGGCCACTTTATAAATATTTAATACTAAATTTATCAAGACATCATAAAGTTAATACAAGGTATCTTTGGTCTCTGCGTAATTATTAGAGGTGCACAAAAGTGGTGGACCATTAGCTTCCAGATATTTATTAGTACAACAGATTGCTGAAACATGTATCTATTGTTTTTTGGTGGATTATGTATTTTATGTGATGATCAAGGGTTTACCTTTTTAAGTCTTTGGTTGTATCCTCTATGTTTTTTGTTTTTTATTTTTAATGTATTTAGCAGTGCTGGAGGTTGAGCCTAGGTCCTTTATCACTGAGCCACATTCCTAGCTTCTGTTATGTACTTTTAACTGCCTTCATCTCCTCTTATGCTTTTCCTTTTTCCTGAAGTGAGTACTTTATATGTTTGATTTTTATTTTCAAAGAAGATAAACATCTTTCTGGGAGTTGATTGAAAGATCAATCAGAAAGGAGCTCTTTATGTGTATGACTTGGAATATATCTTATAAAGGATTTTATGCAAACATTCTAAGCATTAAACAAAAATAATGACTTGGTTCTTTGAGGGTGAGTTACTATATTATTATTTCCCTATCACTCAGTTTATCATTGGAACCTGTAGAGCTGGCAAGTCCATAGCACATAAGGGTAAAGTTTTTGAATAGTATTAAAGATTATAATCTGTGCTTGTGTGTGTGTGGAGGGTTATGTGTGTATGCTTGAGTAAATGTAGGAAAACTACCTCCAGAAACTTTTCATATAGTATCTATGCTATTTCAGCAACTATGCTATTTCACAGTGTTAAATAGTAATTGTGAAGGTGGTGAGGTATTTCATTTTTTGTAGTGATATTTATAAAAGTGGTATTTATAAAACTAGTTACCTTATTTCTATTTCACATGGGCTTCTGACCTGAGCACTAGACTATAGACCTTGGAGACAGTTTAGGGTAAACACCAGCTCGATTACTTGCTAGCTCAGATACCTTTCACTTGTCCTTTTGTCTGTTTTCTGAAAAGGTGGTACTTCACAGAGTTATAATGCAGATTTCATAAAATAACAGGAGGTACTGGATGTGGCTATAACACACTTCTATAATCCCAGCTACTCCGAAGGCTGAGGCAGGAAGATCACAAGTTCAGTGCCAGCCTGGGTAATTTAGTGAGACTATTGAAAAGTAAAAAAAAAAAATGGCTAGGGGTATGGCTCAGTGGTTGATTAATTGACAACAATCAGTCAATTAATCAAGCAGTGAAATAATGTAAGCCTGCAGTTGCTGTAGGTGCTATTACTTCTACAATTGATATTCTTTTTAAATTTTAAGTTTTTAAAAAGCATAACATTTATTGGTATGTTTGAGATATCCTTAACAATAATATTAATCATAGGGAATTTATACTTCTTTTTTTTTTTTTGAGACAGGGCCTCGCTTTGTAGTTCAGGCTGGCCCTGAGCTCAGCCTCAAACTCACATCACAGCCATCCTCCTGCCTCTGCTTCCTGAGTGCTGGGATTACAGGCGTGAGCCACCATGCCCAGCACTGTGGTATGTGGTACTGGTTGCTGCTGTGCGTGAGTCTCCATGCCCAGTATTGTATGTGGTTACCGGGGATCGAACCCAGGCCCTTGTGCTTGCAAGACAGGCTCTAGAACCACTGGGCTAAATCCCTAGCCCAGGAATTTGTACTTCTACATGATATGTCTTGCTTCTTTTTTTCCACATTACCCTCCACTGCACTCAACCCCTCTTCGTTTTCTTATTTATACAAGCTTTGTTTCTAAATTTTCCTTCTATTCTTTTTTTCCTTGTCTCTTCCTTTCTCCAATTATGTCTTCCTTGTACCCCTTCTCATTTGAACATTTTCTTCCCATTTCCCAATATCTATTATACTTTTTGGTCTTTTTTTCCACTTCTGGTTTCTTACACTAGAGAAACAATATGATATTTAAACATATGCATCTGATTTATCTCACTTAAGAATATGGTACCAAGGTCTGTTCTTTTAGTTATAAATTTTTCAAGCTTACCCTGCTTTTTGGCATAGTAGTACTTTATTGTGTAAAAATGCCACATCTTTATCCATTCATTGTTGGTGGGCATTTGGGTTATTTCCAAGATTTAGCAGTTAATAACTGGCCAGTTTAACATGGATGTGCATATAATACTGTAGTGTGATTCTATTAATTCTTTCTGGAAGATAGCAAGAAGAGGAATAGCTGGGTCAGATGTTCCCTAGTTTTAGTGTTTTGAGGAATCTCCACACTGATTTCCACAGTGATTGCACCAGTCTATATTCCCAGAAACATGTAGAGAAGGGTTCCTTTTTCCCTATAGCTCCAGTAGCATTTGTTATTGGTTGATTTCTTGATAATAGCCATTCTGAGATGGAATCTCAATTTTTTTTTTTTTATGATAGGGTCTCGCTTTGTAAGTTCAGACTGGTCCTGAACTCAGTATGTCACCCAGGCTAGCCTCAAACTCATAGCAATCCTCTTATCTCTGCCTCCTGAATGCTGGGATTATAGGCCTCAGCCACCACAACCGGCATTGTGATATGTGGTACTGGGGATTGAAGGGGATTGAACTCAGAATCTTGTGTTTGCCAGGCAGACACCAGAACCATTGAGCTAAATTCCTGGCTGGCCATTTCTATTACTTCTTCTGAGAAATATCTATATTTATTTCAGATGCTCATTTTTAGATTTGCATATTTAAATTTGAGAAAGAAGGTCTAATTTTTTTTTTTTAAATTTGAGATAGTGTCTTACTTAGTAGTTCAGGCTGGCCCTGAGCTCACTGTGTAGCTCAGGCTAGCCTTGAACTCACAGCAGTCCTCCTGCCTCTTCCTCTTGAGTGCTGGGATTACAGGTGTGAGCCACCGTGCCTGACATTGTGGTATGTGGTACCGATTGCTGGTGGGCATGAGTCACCACGCCCGGCATTGTTGTATGTAGTTACCTGGATCAAACTAGGGACCTTGTACTTGCAAGGCAAGCTCTGGAACCACTGAACTGAATCCTCAGCCCAAGAGTCTTGATTTATTTTTTTTTAAGTTCTCTATGTAATACTAGTCCTTTGATGAACAGCTGGCAAAAAATTTTTCCATGCTGTTATGTCATTATCTCTTCTCTTGGTTGGTGGTTTCTTTTGCTGTGCAAAAGCTGTTTAGTAAGATGAGATCCCATTTGCTGATTCTTTGAGAAATTTCCTGTGGGATCAGGGTTTTGTTTATATAATCTTTGCCTACACCAATATCTTCAAAAGTTTTACCTGTTCTATCAGATTTAGTACTTGTTTTAATATTTAGATCTTTGATCCATTTTATTTTAGTTTATTGCACAGTAAGAGATATGGGCCTAGTTTCAGTCTCTGCATGTGGAAAGCCAGTTTTTCTAGGAGCGTTTATTAAAGAAACTATCTTCCTTCCAGTGTTTATGTTTGGCTCCTTTGTCAGAGATAAGGTGGCTGAGTGTGTTTGAAGTTATTTCTGCGCCTTCTAACCTGTTTCATTGCTCTCAGGTCTGGTTTTTGTAGTCTTTTTTTTCCCCCAATACCATGCTGTTTTTATCCCAGTAACTTTATAGTGTAAAATAAAGTCAGAAATTGTGATCCACCATGCCTTGACTTTGTTGTCCAGAATTGCTTTTGCTATTATAGGTCTCTTCTGGTTCCAAATGAATTTTAGGATTATTTTCTCTAATTCTGTATAATATGGTTTTGGTATTTTAATTGGTATTGTATCAAATCTATATAACAGTTTTGGAAGTATGGCTGTTTCTACTATATTGGTTCTTCCTACCCAAGAGCACAGGAAATGTTTCCATTTTCTGATAGTGTCTTTGATCTCTTTTTTCAGAGTACTACAGTAATCCATGTAAAGTTCTTTTACTTCTTTCAATAGATTCATTCCTAAGAATTTCCTTCTTTCTTTCTTTGATATTATTGTGCAAGGTATTATATCCCTAATTTCTGTGTCAGTGCATTTGTTATTTGAGTAGAGGAATTCTGTGGATTTTTGAATATTGGTGGAATTTTTGGCCTACACGTACTAATATGAGTCCTCTATGTAGAGGATCAAGTCATCCTCAATATAATCATAATTTGATTTCTTCCTTTCCTATCTTAGTTTGATTTCTTTTGTCTAATTGCTCTGGCTAGTGTTTACAGAACAATATTGACTGAATGATAACAGTGGACATCCTTTTGTCTTTCCTGATTTAAGAGTGAAAGCTTTCAATTTTTGTACATTTAGTGTGATGTTGGGTGTTAGTATGCCATAGTTAGCTTTTATCAGATTGAGACAAAGACCATCTTATTCCAGTTGGCTATAGTTTTTTTTTTTTTAAATCATAAATGGGTATTGCTCTTGTCAAATGGTTTTTCTGCATCTGTTGAGATGATCATATGGTTTTTGTCCTTGGCTCTGTTAATGTGGTGTATTACATGAGAGTAACTTTTTATGATTTCCTGTTTTCTATTTACCAATTGCATCTGTGTTCATTACCAAGATTGGCCTGTAGTTCCTTTTTTTTTTTTGTTTTGATTGGATCCTTCTCTGGGTTTGGTATCAGGGTGATGTTTGCTTCCAGGAATGACTTTGGGAGTACTGCTTTCCTTTTCATTTAAAGAGTTTGAGAAAGTAGTGGCATTAAATCTTCTCTAAATGTCTTGTAGAATTCAGCAGTGATTATCAGGACCTACTACTATTACTATACTACTACTATTCTGTCAGGACTACTTTATTGGTAGGCTTTTAATTACATCTTCAATTTCATTGACTGATACTTGTTTTTTGTTTGTTTTTTTGTTTGTTTTGAGACAGGGTCTCGCTTTGTAGTTCAGGATGGCCCTGAGCTCAGCCTCAAATTCACATCACAGCAATCCTCCTGTCTCTGCCTCCCGAGTGTTTGGATTATAAAGCCACCACGTCTGGCACTGTGGCATATGGTACTGATTACTGTATTGTGTGTGGTTACCAGGGGATCGAACCGAGTCCTTGTGCTTGCAAGACAGGCGCGCCAGAACCACTGAACTAAATCCCTGGCCCGATAATTATTTTTTAGAAGTTGATTCAGCTTTCGTAATTCATATATATCTAGGAAATCTGTCCATTTCTTCTGTGTATTCTGTTTCATTTGAATACAAGTTCTTTCAGGGCACTAGGGAGGCAGAGGCAAGAGGATCACCTTGTGTTCAAGGTCAGCCTGGGCTACATAGCAAGTTCTGGTTCAACATGAACTAGAAGGAAGACCCTGGCTCAAAACAAACAACAAGAACAAAAACGAAAAAAGAATACAGATTCTCAAAGTAGGTATTGATGATCTTCTGGATTCCTATAGAATCTGTTGTGATTTTACCTTTTTGATTCCTAATTCCATGGATATAAGTCTTTCAATTTTTGAATAAGTTTGTCTTAAGGGTTTATCAATTTTATTTAATCTGTCAAAGAAACAACTCTTCATTGATTTTTTTTTGGTATTGTTTTCTTAGTCTCTATTGCATTAATTTCTGCTCCCATCTTTATAATACCAGTGTGTTATAGTGGCATTGTCTTTTAATTGTAGAAACTAATTTCTTTTTAAATTTCATCTGTGACCCATTGGTTTTTAAAAGTTGAATTCTTTTTTTTTTTCTTTTAGGTTTTTTGAGACAGGGTCTCGCTTTGTAGTTCAGGATGGCCCTGAGCTCAGCCTCAAACTCACATCACAGCAATCCTCCTGCCTCTGCCCTCCTGAGTGCTGGGATTATAGGCATGAGCCATCATGCCCGGCACTGGTATGCATACTGGTTGCTGCTGGGGTGAGTCTCCGTGCCCAGTATTGTTACGTGGTTACTGGGGATCGAACCTGGGTCCTTGCGCTTGCAAGACAGGCACTGGAACCACTGAGCTAAATCCCTGGCCCTAAAGTTGAATTTTTTATTGCTACATTTTATATACACATTATGCCCACATTCAACATTGGAATTTTGCACATTATATGACATGAGTTAATTCTCATTTTTACTCATTCCTCTACCCAGCCTACAACCTCCCCACCCCCTACATACATACGCTTTTTTTTTTAACACCCTATTTCCATGTATTTATGAAGTTTTTGTGGTTTCTTTTGCTATTGATTTCCAATTTAATTGCCCTATGATGTAATAGTACTCATGGGATAATTTCAGTTCCTTTGCATTTACTTCAGCATGTGCTATGAGTTAATTTTGGGTAACATCCCATGTACAACTGAGAAGAATGTATATTCTGGTGTTATGAGGTGGAACACCCTGTAAGGCATCTACTGAGTCCATTGTTTAGAAATTTGGTTTAGTTTTTGTATTTCTTTGATAATTTTTTTTTTTTTATGCCTCGTTGACCTATTTGTGACAGTGGATTATTGTGATCTTGCATTATGATTTTATTAGTGCTAAATTTTTTTGTTTCTGTTTTATACATTTGGGTGCCCTGTTATTTGGTGCATATATGTTTATCTTTTCCTCTTGGATTGTTTCCTTTACAAAGATGAGTGACCTTCTTTGTCTCAGTCAGTCTTACCTGGAAATCCCTTTTGTCTGCAAATAGAATAGCTACTCCTGCTTTTACTGTGGATTCTTGTCACATGAAGTATTGCTTCACATGCATTGACTTTCAGTCTAGGAATTTCTTTATGAATTAAATGAGTTTATTGTACACAGAATATAGTTGAATCTTGCTTCTTGATCCATTTTGCTAGTGTCTTTTGACTGGTGAATTGAAACTGTTTACATTGATGGTTATAACTGATACGTTTTTAGTTTTTTTTTGAGACAGAGTCTCGCTGTGTAGTTCAGGCCGGCCTTGAGCTCACCATGTAGCCCAGGCAAGCCTTGAATGTACAGCAATCCTCCTGCCTCTGCCTCCTGAGTGCTGGGATGACAGGCATGAGCCACTGTGCCCGGCATTTTGGGGGGTTTTTTTAGTACCAGGATCGAACTTGGGACCTTCTTATTTCAAGGCAGGTGCTTGAACCACTGACTCAGATCCCTGGCCCAAAGATACATTAATAAGTATTTTGGGGTTTTTTTTTTGAGGGACCTGGGATCAAATTCATGAGCTTGCACTTTGCAAAGCAGGCAGAGGAACCACTGAGCTAAATCCTTGGGCCTGGTTATAACTAATATGTATTGATTTATCTCTATCATATTATTTACCTATTGTTGCTTTCCTTTCTTTCCTCTCTGTTTAATTCTTGCCCTGCCTGGTGTATTCCTTCTTTTGGACTTTGTGGATGTGTAGTCCTTGTTACTTATTTCTGGAATGTCTTTTAGAATAATCTGAAGTGCTGGTTTGGTGGTCATTAAATTTCTTCAAGTGATTTTCATCACGAAAATATCTTGGGAACCGGAGATTTAGTTTAAATGGTACCACACCTACCTTGGAAGTATCTTATTTCCTAATAGCTTTTTTTTTGAGACCTATACTTGCTGTAGTTCAGGTTGGCCCTAAACTCACTGTATAGCCCAAGCTAGTCTCACACTTGCTGCAGTCCTCCTGCCTCTGCCTCCCGAGTGCTAGGATTATAGGTGTTAAGTCCCTGTACTCGCTTCTTAGTCACTTTTGAAAAATACTTTTGTGTGTTACATCAATTTGGCTTGGAGGTTATTTTCTTTTAGAGCTTGAAATACTTCACTGCAAGCTCTACTTGACTTGAGGGATAGTGTCGAGAAGTCTGGTGTGATACTGATGGGCTTTCTTTTTTTAGATGATTTGTTTCTTTTCTCTAGCCTCTTTTAATATTCTGTTCTTGTGTTAACATTTCTGGAATTTTGACTGTCATATATCTTGGTGTGGAATTTTTTTTTTTTTTTAATCATGGCTCATTGAAGTTGTCTGTGTTTCATTTATCTGTATATCAAGTTCTTTTTCCGTACTCAGGATATTTTCTATTATTCTGTCAACAGGGTTTTGTTTTGTTTTTTGAGACAGGCTCCCGCTTTGTAGTTCAGGCTGGCCCAGAGCTCAGACTCAAACTCACATTTTAGCAATCCTCCTGCCTCTGCCTCCTGAATGCTGGGATTACAGGTATGAGCCACCACGCCCAGCACTGTGGTATGTGGTACTGATTGCTGGTGTGCGTGAGCACCACATCCAGCATTGTGGTATGTGGTTACTTGGGATGGAACTCAGGACCTTGTGCTTGCAATGTAGGCGCTGGAACCACTGAGCTAACTCTCTGGCCCAGTCCTTTGTTATTTTTAAGAACATTTTCTTTTCATTTTCATTAACTGTGATCCTATCTTCTATATCTGATACTGTGTCTTCACATTGGCTCATTCTGCTGCATTTACTTTCAGTGGGATTCTTAATCTCCTGGATAACTATTTGAATATTTCATAGATTGCATTTCTTTCCTATGTTGAGCATTCAGAATTTCTATCATTTTCCTGAATTTTTATTTTTAATCTTCTCACTGATCACTAACCATGTCTTTCATATGGTCACCATCTCTGTAGTATCTGAGAGGTTATTTCTGATATTTTTTTCTAGAGGCTTTTTTATCTGCTTTGATACTTCCTGTGTTACCACTTCAGAGAGTCCAAGTGTGTAGATTTTGAGTTGTTTGACATCATTTCTGCGTTTGGTGAACTGGCAGGATAGTTTTATTGTGAATTAAGTATCTTCCTGTTTTCTGTTTTTTAGTTTAATTCCTGTCTTGATGCTTATAAATTGCTTATGGCAGGTGCTTCTATTGCTAATGAGCCCTTCAGAAATTATTACTTCTCAGAGATGTCTTCCATTTGTATCTGGGTTTTAGGGATCGAGTCTATTCCAAGAGCCAAGATGTCAGACTGCTGCTGCCTCTTTGGCCCAGCCCTTCATTCTTTGTTGGTAGCATGTAGTATTGTTACTGACCCTTGGACAATCTCAGTCTTGGCTTACCAGGAAGAATAAACTGATTAGAACAATTACATCACCTTGTCTAAAGTAGTATAATCAATGATAACAATACATGAAGCAGCCTAGAAAATGACCGTCAAGTATTAATTTGCTACATAACCATATTAACTAAATTTATGGTTATATAACAAAATCTAAAACCAGAAAATTGTGTACAGTAAATATGCCTTTAGTCTGGTGATTTTATCCTCAGGAGAGAAAATGTAAAAGAAGATGGGGGCAGAAGATTAACTCAGTGTTTCTAGTGCCTGCCTTTGCAAGCACAAGGTCATAAATTGGATCCTCAGTGTGAATCAATCAATCAATCAATAAATTAGAATGGGAAAAAACAAATAGAGATTAGAAGCAAGGCTGGAGGGCAAAGATATGCACTTTTGCAAGCTGGAGAAAAGAAAGAAGAAATAAAAACAAGCACAGAACAAATAATAGGAAACAATATTCACATTTACATAAACATAGCAACAAAGAAGAAAAAAATGTATGTCCAATGTGTCTCTGGTATCACTGGTAGACAGAGTGGGTAGTGTGTCCAGATTTGTGTTGATCAATCCCATTGAACCAGCCATAGATTTATGGTAGGACAGTGGAAAATTCCAGCATGCCTGTACTTTTAGTTCTGAAGCACAGGTTAGTTTCAAGACGTGAGGCTAGAACCTGTTTTGATCAGTGTACAGCACTCTGTGGCTTGTACTGACTTGAACTAGGTTCCAGCGCACCTTGATGGAACCAGCCTAAAGCTGCTCAGTTGACCAGTCTCCAAAATGGTTATTACCCAGTTTCCTTCTTCTGGGGGATGTTAACCACAATAACTCACTGGCCACTGCAGTCCTCCGGGTCCAGTTTTGTTCCAGTGCATTTTTCTGTGGAGGCCTCTAGGGGCGGGAGTCTCACTGCATCTGAGTTTCCTGACTCAGTGAGTCAAGGTTCAGGAAGAGAGCACCACTTGTCCCCTCCTTTTTCTTCACTGGTTTCTTTTTTCCCTCTCCCCATGGGCTTCAGTTTTCACTTCAGATCCTTGATGGGTCCCAGGAGTCCGCTTTCCTCCTCCTTAACTTCTTCATATTGTTATGTTCCAGCATTTAAACACCAAATCTCTGCTCTTCACCGCTCCACCATCTTCCCAAAAGTTTTGTTTCTTTTTTTTTTTTTTGATACTGGGGATTGAACTTGGGACCTTGTGCCTGCTTGGCAGGGAACAGAACTACTGAGCTAAATCTCCAGCCCAATTTTTTGTTTTTTGAGACAAGGTCTTGTTACTTAGTCTAGGCTAGCCTTGACCTTACAGTATGGCCCCAGGCAGGCCTGAAACTTGCAGGGAATATTCTTGCCCCAGCCTCCTCAATGCTGGTATTATAGGTGCTGGTATTATATATAACATACAATGTATGCCCAGTTTACAGTGGTTGTTATTTCAGTGGAACCTCAGAGAAAACTTGGTGGGAGATTGACCCAGTATCTACCATTTATTGACCATTGCACATAGTATCCAACATAACAAACAGAAAGGTCCCTATGAGGTGAACTGTTTAAAATGCTTTGAATAAAGCTGTACTGTAGTATTATTATCAAATTATGATTTTTTTTTTTCCTGTTTTCTTCCAGTGCTGATGATTGAAGCCAGGGCATGCTAGGCAAGTGTTCTACCACTGAGCTACATCCTCAGCCCATCAGAAGTTTTTTTCTTTTTGCTTTTTGGTACCAGGGATCAAACTCAGGACCTTACACTTCCAGGACAGCTGCGGTGCCACTGAGCTAAATCCCCAGTTCTTCAAGACTGTTTTTCAAGAGGCAAGAGGCAATGAACTGTCATTATGTGCATCACATTTTTGAGAATATTTTGTTATAAAAATTAAGTTTAGAAGCACATTATTTACAGCCAAAGAGTTTGGCTGTGGCCAGTTAAATTGACTTACTAAAACAGCTCTTGTGCTTAATTAGAATGAATTTCTTGTTTTGTTCTTAGGAAAAATATGGCTAGTGATGGTACAGATTTCTGCCTTTAAAAAGTTGCCATAGCATACAATTGATGACAGAGTGATTGGGTGGTTGATTCTTGACTTTTATGCTGCCTTTTTCTCTTTTCTTTTGGTGATACTATGAGTTGAAATGCAGGGCTTTCACACTGAGCTACATCCTAACTTTTATGCTGGGCCTGCCCAAGCCTCCCAATATGTGAACTTTTCTATTTACTGATAATCCGTTGCTATGAAAATGTTAAATTTTATTCTTTGGTATGTTGTTAGTTCAAAAAATAGCTTTTGAGTATACACTATTAGACAACAGTTTCACCAAAAGGGAAGGTGAATCAGATGTATTATATTTTCAAGAAGCTGACATTTTAGGAGTGTTTGGATCCCGTTTGTAGTATGACCTTTTCTCTCCCACCTCATGATATTTCAATATACATACTTGGTTTATCTTTTGTTTATAGTACTTATAGAGCAAAAATGCCCCTGCCCATGAGATTTATAGGCAGGTGGGATGGTCTTGAGGGGCTTTGTTCTGATAAGTTACTAGGATCATGTCATAAGGACAAAGTAACATTAGTAATCATAGGTGTACATAATTTGCCTCACTTATTCTTCAGTCTGCTAAATATCTGTCAAAAATTGGCAAATTTAGTATTTACAATTAGATTTAACTGTCAACTCTAGTCTTAAGTATTATTATTACTACATCAAAAAGTTGTCTTTGTAAACTGAAAGAAGCTATGACCCCAAGTACTCAGGATTCTAAAACTGTAAGATTGAAGGTTTGAGATTAGCCTGGACAATTTAGCAAGACTCCTGACTCAAAATAAATAAAAAGGGCTAGGTTGTAACTCAGTGGTAGGTAAAGTACTTACTTGCCTAACATGTGCCAGGTCCTGGGTTCAATCCCTAGCCCCACAATAAAAAAAAAGATGACTTTGTGTTCAGCATTGTTCAAAGTATCATGTTTTTGTTTTGTTTAATAGCATAACATTTTAATGCTGGGCGTGGTGGTTTACACCTGTAATCCCAGCACTTAGGAGGCAGAGGCAGGAGGATTGCTGTGAGTTCCAGGCTCGCCTGGGCTACATAGTGAGCTCAGGGCCAGCCTGAATTACAAAGCAAGGCCCTGTCTCAAAAAAAGTTTGCATGAATGTGCCTCTTTGATCTTTTTTACTGTTCCATCAAGGACACTCCTAAGTGAAAGTGTCATTTGCTATTACAACCATTAAATGGCAGTTAATACACAGATGGCCAGTACAATTTACAGCACTGCCTTTCCTACTGCTGAGGCATCAGGAGTTCACGTATCATTGCTTTTGCACTAGTAGTACAATGAATACAGTGAAAACAGCAAATTTGAATTTCCTGTTAGTATGAAAATATCTTTGACTTGTCAGACTTCCTTAAAGTCTATAGAACACACTTTGAGAACAACTGTTCAAAAGCATGATGTGGCAGCATTATATTCTGTCCAGTGTTTACGTCAGAATTTAATCAATTCTGTCTTGTTCTTCTGTTTAATTTTTGCCTTTATGACAGTTCTTGTAACTAAGTCCTTACGGAAATAATTTTTTCCTTTAGAACAAAATCTCTAGAAATTTATTCTGGATCAGTGAATATGATTTTTTTGTATTTAAAAATATATTTGACATATTATTACTAAATTACCCTCCAAAATGGTTGAACCAACCTATTATTTACATTTTGATCAGATTATTGTAAGATGGAATCATTGTTGTTTGTGTTTTCTATGTACCAGTTTGATCAGTGTATAAAAAATGGTGTCATTAGTAAGTTTATTGTTACTTAAGTTCTCATGTAACTGGCCTTTGATTATTTGTGAGACTGAATATTTTTATCTTAACTTTTGACTGTTTTGTATTCTTTTTTTTTTTTGAGACGGTCTCGCTTTGCAGTTCAGGCTGGGCCCTGAGCTCAGCCTCCAACTCACATAACATCAATCCTCCTGCCTCTGCCTCCCGAGTGCTGGGATTACAGGCGTGAGCCACCACGCCTGGCACTGTGGTATGTGGTGCTGGTTGCTGCTGGGTGTGAATCTCCACGCCCAGTATGGTATGTGGTTACCGGGGATTGAACCCCTGTCCTTGCGCTTGCAAGACAGGCGCTGGAACCACTGAGCTAATTCCCCGGCCCTGTTTTGTATTCTTTTACAGTGTTGCAGCCCAACTGATGAGGTTACAACTCTCTTTGTTATAAGAGTGAATTCTCTGAATGCCTCTGAGATTATTTCTGAGTTATCTTGCTTGTTTTCATTTGAGTATGTTTTTAGTCATAGATAATAAGCCCTCTTCAAACAGCTGTCAAAGGTATCTGATAACCTACTCTACAAATTTCAGGCGTGTGAGTCCCACTTTTTTTTTTTTAACTTTTGTCATATTTAAGGAGTGTGTCACTTCCTGCTGTTACTGTTTTTATTTTTCTCTGGTACCAGGAATCAAGCTTAGAAGTTGGTACTTGTCAGGCAGGCACCTCACCACTGAGCTACATCCCTGGCCCGTTGTTACTTAACCTTTTGTTTTTTCATTTGACTCCCCTTAAAACAGTTTTTGAAAGGAAGTTTTCTATTCCTATAAAGTCTATGAATTCATGGATTTTATATGTTGGTTCTTTAAATTAATATCATAAAATACATAATTTAAAAAACTTCTCCATTATCTAACACCACCCAATGGCCTATGCTCACCACTCTTTAGGGCAGCAGTGCTGAACCTTTCGGAGCTTTCAGTGATAACAAACAGCCGCTGCAGCACACATGCCATGGGTTTACCACTATTGCTTTATGGAGGGCAGGGACCTTAGAATCAGACATCTTGGATTTAAGTCCCATCCTTCCTTAATTGATGTTGTGCTTTTGGACAGGTGAGTTTAACTCTTTGTGCCTCAGTTTCCACACTGGAAAAATGGGGACATTGGAGAAAATAATCTCTTAGATGATGTTTTTTATGAGAGTCTATTCTGTGATTCTTGTATAAGCAGAAAGGGGTATTTTTAACATTTATGGATTGCTTTTTTCTGTTTCTGCTCAGGAATTAGACATTGTCTAGTGCCTGGTGTTCTGAGTTAGCTTTTTCTTTGAGACAAGATCTTGCTTTGTTGTTCAGGCTGGCCCTGAACTCACTGGGTAGCCCAGGCTGGCCTCAAACTCATGGCAATCCTCCTACCTCTGCCTCCCTTGAGTGCTGGGATTATAGGGGTGAGCCACCACACCTGACATTGTGATATGTGATACTAGGGATCTAACTCAGGACCTTGAGCTTGCCAGGCAGACACCGGAACCACTGAACTAAATCCCCGGCCCTCGTTTTGATAGTTTTTAAATGGGGAGAATTTTTTATACTCTTATTTATGTAACTGGAGGTATGGGAAAATGAGGTGATAGGTAGATAAGTGGACCCAGCTTTCAAAAGATGGATACTAGATACAAATTGTCAGTAGAAGTGAGTGCCTATAGATGTTGTCCTCCCCTGGCCACCTCTGTAGTGAAGAAGAAAAAGAGAATTCTGCCACTTCACCTAACCTCGTCAGATCTACCTGTACTTGCCATGTGACCTCCAAATCTGACTAAAAAAGTGTCATTGGAACACCAGTTTTTGTCCTGTGACCATATCACAGGACAAAACTTATCCATGGGCCAGATGTAGACTGCACAGATCCTACATTCAATCAGCAGTTATTGTTTCTCTTAAAAAGTTGGGATAAGCTGAGGCATGGGGATGTAGCTGAGTGATGTTGCTGCCTCCTTGGCAAGTGCAAGATCTTGAGTTGAATTCCTGCACGCGCGCGCGCGCACACACACACACACACACACACACACACACACACTCGAATAAACTGAGCATGGTGGTTTGTACTTATAATCTCAGCACTTGGGAGGCCAAGGCAGGAGAACTACCATGAGTTTGAGGCCAGCTTGGGCTACATAGTGAATTCAGTCTGAATTGCAGAGTAAGACCCTGTCTCAAAAAGCAAACAAACAGAAAGTTAGAATATGGAAATACATTTTTTATGGCAACGACTGGCTAAAACTGAGTAGCAGTTTGTCTTTTAAAAAGGGTTATGTGCTCTCTAGTCCATCATTTAATTGACAGGTTTCACCCTTTGGCTTCATTGCCTGGTTCCTGTTGTATTTGAGGGGCAGAATTGTATCATATAGGGACAGACTCTGGAGTTAAATAGCATGTATTCACATCCCAGCTTTGACCTTTTCATAGCCTGGAACCTGTGCACCTTTAGGATATATAGTGTTTCTTTAGTTTAATCTGAATAGTAAGTATAATAAGAGTACCAGAGTGGTTAAGAGAATTATAAAAGCCACTACATGTAAAACTTTTAGAGTATTCCCTTCCCCAGATTAAATTTAATTGTCGTTAGCTGTTTGAGTTCAAATGGTATATAATAATTGGCTAAGATGTATTGTGTATGCGTCTTAATATGTATAGGGCAATGACTATATTTTTTACACAGATCTGTCATATTTAACTTGTTTGAAAGAAGACCATCATGCAAATATCTTGCTGCTAGACAACCTGCACAGTGGGACAGTCCTACATGTACCACTGGTGGTTCAAGCCACCAAGACTGTTGGGCATGGAGACTCACACCCATCAGCAATCAGTACCACACACCATACTGCCAGGCGTGGTGGCTAAGGTTTGTAATTCCAACACTTGGGAGGCAGAGGCAGGAGGATTGCTGTGAGTTCAAGGCTGAGCTCAAGGTCAGCCTGAACTACAAAAGTGAGACCCTGTCTCAAAAAAAAAAAAGTAAAAAGGGGGCTGAGGATGTAGTTCTGTGCGGAGGTCCACGGTTCAATCTCCAGTATTAAAAAAGAATAAATAAAAAATTGTAAAGGTCAGTTTGGGAGATGAAGAAGTTCAGGAGATAGATGGTAGTGATAATTGCAAGATTGTGAAAATGTGAATGCAATACATGCCACAGATCTCTACACTTAAAAGTGGTCATTAAAAAAAGCCAAGAATTTCTTCAGGAGAAAACTTACAGACTAAGTGGAACATGATTTTCTTATAAAGCTACAGAACATCTTTACTTGAAGTTTAGGTAGTACTCAGTCCTCTCCATAATGTAGAATGGATTTATTTAGCTCCTTGGATTCTTAGCAAATTATTTGCCTTTCCGATCCTTACCTAGGTATATTATCCACGTCTTAGAAGCAAGGATTAAATGAAGTGAATATGTGATTAAACTTATATTAAAAAGGCTGTTAGTTTTAGCTTTAGGAAGGTAACAAAACAGACTTATTCCCACTCATACCTATAGGTGGGCTGTGTGACATACAGACTTCCCTGCAGCTTTTTGGAGCTCAGGTGAGGTATGGCAGGCACACGGGGAGCTTAACTTCACAAAGCACACTACCAAAAAAGAACACATAAGGCTCAGCAGAATGATTTCTTTTAGTCTTGTTTTTTGGGGATTTTTTTTTGTTTAATTTGATACTGAGACTCGAACTCATGTCCTTGCACTTGTGACACCACTGAGCTAAAGCTGCAGCCCAACATCTTCTTTGGTTTAAACTTTTATGTTGTACCAAGGATCAAACTCAGACTTTGTGCTTCTGGGAGATAGGTAAAATTTGTGTGTGGTGCTTGCCTTTAATCTCAGCCCTCTGAAGAAGCTGATGTAGGAGGATTACAAATTTGACTCCAGCCTGGGTAGCTTAGTGATTTAGAGAGACCCTGTCTCAAAAATATAACAAGGCTAGGATTCAACCCTAGTATCTCAAATTAGATAGAAAGATAGATAGATAATAAATCATAAAATTGGCCCGGGGATTTAGCTCAGTGGTTCCGGTGCCTGTCTTGCAAGCGCAAGGACCTGGGTTCGATCCCCGGTAACCACGTACAATACTGGGCATGGAGACTCATGCCCAGCAGCAACCAGTACCACATACCACAGTGCTAGACGTGGTGGCTCACGCCTGTAATCCCAGCACTCAGGAGGCAGAGGCAGGAGGATTGCTGTGATGTGAGTTGGAGGCTGAGCTCAGCGACTGCTTGAACTACAAAGTGAGACCCTGTCTCAAAAAACCTGAAAAAAAAAAAAATCATAAGATTTGCTAAAACCATTTTAAACACTTTTAAATGCTTGCTGTTCAGTGGGCCATTAAATAGTTTTACATTGATGTGTCAGCATCAGCATCGTTGATCCTCAGAACTGTTTTATCTGGAAAAATTGAAACTCATCAAACAATACTCCTTTCCCCCCAGTGCCTTGAAACCATCATTCTATTCTCTTTCTAATTTGTCCATTCTAGATACTTCATATAAATGAAATCATAGCATATTTATCCTTTCATATCTGGCCTACTTTCCTGAGTAATAATTTTAACCAGACTTATTATTGTTGAACATTATAGTTATTTGTGTTTAGCTGTGTGAACAGTGCTATAGTATGGAAGCATTTAATTCAGTCTTGAGTGCTCCCTCATCCCTGTTTTATGTTTGGCTCTCTTTTTGAGGACAGTCAAAGGAAATCTTTCTGTGTCTTAGCTTTTTCAGACTATGAAACAAAAATAATGTTAATTTTGTTACAGTGTGGTAGGACGGCATGTATAGTTTGTGCTTATACCTCAGGTCCTGTTGGGAAAGAGTATTTTAAAAACATGTTTTCTTGCCTTGTATAGTGGAATATGCCTTTAATCCCAGGATTTGGGAGGCTGAGGCAGGAGGATTGCCAAAATTTTGAGACCAGATTTGACTGGGCTATGTGGCAAGACCTTACCTCAAAAAAACACAAAATAGTTAATAATCTGTAACTATAAAACTGCTGCTACAGTATGATTACAGATCTGTTTTTACATTAGTGATTTAGGGAAAAATGAAACCAACCTGCGAATGTCCAGTAGTTTTCTCAAGCCCAAGGAGGGTCC
>PVIR01014054.1:0-41033 GCA_004026965.1 Petromus typicus | reverse complement strand
TGTGGAGACCCACACCCAGCAGCAACCAGTACCACATACCACAGTGCCGGGCGTGGTGGCTCACGCCTGTAATCCCAGCACTCGGGAGGCAGAGGCAGGAGGATTGTGATGTGAGTTTGAGGCTGAGCTCAGGGCCAGCCTGAACCACAAAAGCGAGACCCTGTCTCAAAAAAAAAAAACCTAAAAAAAAAAAAAAAAAAAAAAGTAAATATTTTAGGTTTGTGAATGATGTGCAATCTTGTCACAATTTCCAAATCTTGCCCTTGGATACAAAGCAGTGATAGATACACAAACCAATGAGTGTAGCATTTACGAGTAACACTTCAATTATAGAGACAGTTGATGATACAAGGTGTAGTTTGTTAACTCCTAAGCAGATTTTATGGATTTCAACTTTTTTTGAATCACAGAACACTTTATTTAAATAAATTTAATATTAGCAACAATGTTTAATGATATAAATTTAGAATGGTCTTTATTGAATTGGCGTAGGACTTTAGATACCTCTTAGTACCATTTACAAGTAAATAGAAAATAAGCATGAGTAACTTCCTACCTTTCAGCCTAATAATTTTCACTTCTTTCTCATTTCCTTCTTCTTCATCCTTTAGATCAGTGGTTGAAGCCAATGAAAGAAAATTTCCTGTTTT
This sequence comes from Petromus typicus, assembly GCA_004026965.1. Classification (NCBI taxonomy): domain Eukaryota; kingdom Metazoa; phylum Chordata; class Mammalia; order Rodentia; family Petromuridae; genus Petromus; species Petromus typicus. The sequence goes on along the minus strand of PVIR01014054.1, from coordinate 40,383 downwards.
CACATACTGAGTTTCTGAGCTTCTGTGGAAAGCTATGGCAGCAGTGGTTAGTCAGAAATCATTAGTGTGAATTTAATGACCACTGCAAAAATCAAACTTTTTCAATTTGATGTTCAAAATCTATTCTGGCCTAATGATGCAGGAAATTCTCAAAGATACCACTATAGATTCATATGTGCTCCTCCAAATGTTAATGTTGAAGCGCTAACCACTGATATGATTATTTGTTGCAACAGAGTCTTCTTGCAGGCAACTATGATTAAATTAGGTAATGAAAGTAGGGTTTTGATCCCACAGGATTGTGTTTGACTACAAAGGAAAAGATAAATCTGTGTATATGTGAGTCTGTCTATGTCTCTATTTGTCTGTGTGTCTTTGCCTCTACTTCTGTCTCCCTATTTTCCACATGGATCACAGGAATCTATATGAAGATGCAGGAAAAAGTAGATAACTACAAGTGAAGAAGACAGGCCTTTCAAAAATTCAATCTTTATATTACTTTGATCATGGACCTTCAGACTCTACTTCCATCAGAAAATAAATTTCTGCTTCTCAGTAAGGTTATAATCTTTTGTCATGGTAAGTAGAGGAAACTACGATGGACATTTCCAAAAGCAAAATTGAACTAGAGTTCTCTGTCCTAATGTAATACTTTAATATCAAGGCTAATCTTTGACATTTCTTAAGTCTGTTTTACCCAGGTACCTCCTGGAACTCACAGCTTAGTCTTGCTGAGTCATTAATTTAATACTAATGATATCTGATTACCTACTTTCTCTCTTGTTTTTTTCTGGAAACCTTATAAACTCAGTGTGTAAAATTCAACAGATGTCCCTTCACTTGTTATGACACAGTAGAATATTAACTAATGAAATTTCTTTTAATGCACCAACTTTCCACTTTTCTTTTGTGGATCCATGATACGCTTTCAGGAAAGTGAAACAATGAACTGGTAAGACCTGTGTGTGCCTATTTCCTCTGGCTGAGAAATTACCAGAGCTAAAAGCAACAAAAGATGGATGGAAAGAACTTAAGAGTTCAGAAGTAACATGAAGGATTTGTGCAGCCTGACAGGGCACTACCAGACAGAATGTACATGTGCATGGTGTCTCCCTCTTCTGGACTTTAGAACTACTATGAATTTTTGCTGCTAAATATTCTTGGGGCATCTTTGGTAAGTTGCCCAAGAACTAGAATATTTGTTTAAATTAAAGCTAGAGACAGGCTTTTCCTTGAATTTAGCAAAATGAGGGTGGTGTTTTTTCTATGATCTGAAACATGACTTTGAGAATGTTCATTCACTCTGAAGTCCTTATTAGACACTTTTTATTCCCAAGAGAAATGTCATATGGAGCCTGATTTGACATCGTGACAATTAACTGTAGTGCTAACCTGAATAAAAAATGCCTAGCTTATGGGGTGGAGCACACTTCTGGGTGATTCTGGATGATGATCTTAGTGAAGAAGGAAGCCTTACTCTGAGCATCGGTGGCATCAACCTATAGATGGTTTTTTTTACCTCTGTCGAATAGAAAGAGAAAGGACAAAGGAGTCTCACTTCTGTTTCTTTGAGCAGCCCCCATGTGAGAAGATCCAGCTTTCACCATCACCTTTGGGTGTCCATCTCCAGGCTCCCAGCACAGACTCTTCACCTTGAAAGTTACAGTCTTTGATTTCCTGACAGGGTCTTACATGGGACTCTGTAGTAAGCTCCAAGCACACAGACAGCCTTTTTGCATTAATCCACAGCTGACTTTGAAGACAGCTATAGTAAGTTTAATACATATTTTTTCTAGTGAACACTAACTGCTACACACTATAAAAACACAGAGTTTTGTTTTTATTCCTAATCTTCAAGAACATTAAATGTTAAGGAGTCCTTGCGTTTGATGAAGCAGTCCCCTTGAAAATTCAGACTTCTATCATTGTTGGTGGTATATATATATATCACTTCTCGAATCTTTTTCAGAAATTAACTTATATCCTTTTTAATGCTTTCCCTGTCAGACATATGTCCTTCTTAACTGGGAACTAGATTATTTTCAGCAGCCAAAACATAGTTGGAGCTCCTTTTCAATGAATTAAATTTCCAGCTGGGCACATTAATAATGCTTTGGAAGCCAATGCTGTGAGATTGTAAAGCAACAAAGCTATTTTTTTATATGGCTGGATTACTTGCTCTGGAAAGGCTTGAGGAAGGAAAGATATGTTCAATAGATGTAAAGGTTACCATGAAGTTTGCTCACAACAGAGAACATGGGGTGTTAAATATGTGACACTTCTTTACATTTAAACATATTGGACTACGGTAGTTTTCTCCAAGTAGTCTGTAATGTTGGCAAGACCTGGCAGAGCCTGATCTAACAAGACTTTGGAGTCATGAAAAAATGTTATATATAAATGGAGTCAAAAATATTTAGAATGTTAAATTTTAAGAGTATTAACTAAAAAACTCTTTACTTCCAATCTCCTCAAAATACAACCCTGAATACACTTATCTCAATATTACTGCTACCCTCTGAAGCAGTTCTGGAAATTATCTTGGGGTCCTTATGAGCATTTATTAAAAATGCAGTTAATGTTTCTGCTGCTTGCTGTTAAAAGAAAGACAGGCTCATAAAAACTATGATGATGTACCCTCATCTGCCTAATTAAGGGGAGGAAAAACAGGGAGATATTGTGAGAAGTATTATTAGCACCATATCTTTAAATATAATATTTTTTTTAAAAAACGAAGGCAGCCATTATGCTTTGTAAGAAAACATAAAGAGTCTCAAGTTGTGCACTATAAGAAGACGGACATTCTTGGATTGGACAAGAAAGATGTGGGAGTGAATTGAATCATAAACTTGTTGAAACTGCCCTGGTAAAAGATGGTGACATCAGCGCAAGAGGCAGTAAAGACTGAGAAAATATCCAGAATTAAGGCTTGCTGGGAAAACAGACCTGTGATGCTGAACCTCAACATTCATAGTAAGGTCTCTTATAGCACTGTCAGTATGTACTGATCGTATGACACCAGCATCCAGATAGCATCTGCTGACTAAGTGACTTAATAAATAACAAAATAATGGTTGTGTTGAGTAAATGATGAGCTTATAAGATTAATATATGCATATATGTATGAAGTTGATGATAAATTAAGGTTTTAAAAACAAAAACAAAACAGAAGACTATGACAGGATAGTGCTTTTGAACACTGTAATAATATTTGAATAGATTTAGACTGTCATTCCCTATAATTTATGCATGTACAGTCAAACTTAAGTAAACTTCAGATTCCATTTGAACACTTTTTTTTAATAGTGATTGCTATTTTGGGTGAATTCATTTTTTGGTGGGAAATCTTCTTAATTGTTTCTTTGAATGCAAGTCATCCTAATTAATTTTTGTATGAATTATTCTTCCCTGATATCAGCTGTTGTTGGATCAGGATTTGACTTCCTCTCATAGCAAGTGGATCTGTTACTAATTATTTTTAAGTAGAAACGCTAATGATATTACTTGGAACTTTGGCCTGCAAGTAGAAAGCTTAATTAGAATCCAGAGAGGCCCACCTGAGCCTGGCATGTTTGCTGTCATCATGTTTTAGTTATAGTACTGAGTCCCACCATTTAAAGTGCACTCTGGGGCTTTGAATCACTGAAGTGACTGCTTGCAGTTGGTGACTTCAGGGAGCTTTATACATCTAGGGCACCTCTGATGGAGCTTAGAGATGCCCTACAAAGCAAGGGCAGTGCGTGTTTAGTCAAACTTAGTTCCATGGGTACTAAAGATATTTATAAAAGAAACACAGGTATGAAACTGCAACTATTTGCTCTCTCCAAAATGACACAACTATCAATTCAGTGGAGAAAGGGTGATCAGAAAAGTGACTGGGAATTACAAGCCAGTGTTTGGTATGGGTGTTGAAGAGATATTTATTTTATTACCAATATAAAGAAACTGTATGTGACAAAGAAAAATGCTTAAGCACAGAAATTGCTTCTTCCAGAGCATTCACGAAGAACACATTTCTTAGTCTCCCACAGAGTTGGGTGGGTACCATGTGCCTGCCTTCCAGTTAATGTGAGCAGAAGGATGTGGCATTTCTGTGATGCAGGGGAGAATTAATTTCTCCTATCCAGAGTTTATTTCTTAGGACTCTGGCAAGATGGAAACAAAGTACCCATTGATGGAAGTAGTGCACAATGCTCATGACCTTCATCTCTCAGACACTTGTAGCTAACCACTGGGGTGTCTAATGAAAAATGCATGTTTTGAGTTACTGAGATTCTGGGGGCTTTGTTTCAGAGCATCCTTGTTGAAATACTACCAAAAAAGGGTAATATTGCCTATTTCACAATATCTTTTGTACACTTTGGACCTCATTTACACTTTCATTTTCTCACAATAGTGAAAAGATAAGGTATTTACATGTGTTTCCAATTTATTTCACTTATAAGTGTGTCCTCAATGTACATTCATTTAACTATAAATGGAGGGGAAAGAAAAGAAGGGAATGAAATAAATTGATGGCAAAAAGGAAAAAGAACAGAACAAAGCCGTATATAGAGGGTGAAAGTTTGAAGGGAGGTCAAGGGAATGGGAAAAATAAAAGTCAAGATATATCATGTGCAGGTATAAGTACTGAATGTTGAATGTGATCATAATGTATTCCTAAAATTTATCAGTAAATTTAATTCAGTTATAATTCTGAGAGCAAGAGCTGTTACATGTAGATCATGCAGAGCACATTAAAGAGATGTCTCAAACTTATTTTCCAAGAAAAATAAGTCAAGTAAATATTACAAATTTAATTATATGAACAAGGATAAAGATGCAGAGAAGGAAAATGATCCACCCATAATCTCACAGTAAAAACTTCAGTTTCCAGTTTAGATTTAAATGCACTCTCTCCACAATTATCATTACCCTGAGTGCTCTTACTTCAATTGGTTGTATCTATGAATCACATGTAAATCATTTTTTAAATATTATAAAGAGGGGCCGGGAATTTAGCTGAGTTTTCCAGCATAAACTTGGCAAGTGCAAAGTCCTATGTCCAGTCCCTGGTAACCACAAAACAATGCTGGGGGACCATGGCTCATGCCTATAACCTGAACACTTAGGAGGCAGAGACAGGAGGATTGCTGTGAGTTCAAGGCTAACCTGGGCTACATAGCGAGTTTAGGCCCAGCCTGAACTAAAAACAAACAAACAAACAAACAAACCAGCAAACAAAATTTTTGAAGACAAAATTGACATAATTCTTTGATTAAAAATATAGGATTCAATCATTTTTGGCTCATTAAGAGTTGTGCACCTATCACCACAATCAATTTTAGAACATTTTTATTACTCAAAAAAGAAACTACATAACCAATAGGAATCATGCTATACTTATTCTCCCCTTAATTATTCCTTCCCTGTTGTTTCTCGGTTCCAGGAAGTTACTTCATTAATTTGTATATTTCAGATCATTGTATATGTGTTCCAACCAGCTATAATTACGTAGTCTGCCCAATTTCATGCTAAGAATTTTTAAGTCTTGGTTTGAATTCTTACTAAAGTGACTGATACAGTTTAGAAGAATTTAATGAAATAACACAATACTGAATTAGATACTGCATATGGATAAGCTGTAGTATTTGTAAGTCTCATTCTAATGTAGGTGAAATTAAAACACATTTCAGAAAGTACAGTAAAGATCAAAATTCTAGATTCTTTCTTTTTGTTAGTTTCATTTTTAAAATGCAGCAGCTTCGTGCAATTGGATTCTAAAGGTAGGAAGAGCACCATTTTGTGTGAGACCATTTAAAGATACATGAGTGTCAAACTAACATTATAGTATTCTTATTACATAGCTGAATTGCTTGTAAAATTAGTAATAAATCAAAAAAGATAAACAAAAATTAATGTATTTATGAATAGTCAGTCCTGACTCTGAAATTAGTGGTTCTTATAATGGTTACTACCTATGGAAGACATTTATTAATTTTTCATCATATATTTTATCATTAAGAGGAAATTCGTGGTGTATTTCTACTATGTATGTAGAATTAGAATTGTGCTTGACATTCTTATATCTAAAGGGATTTGATTTTATATCAAGTATGAATATATATGGCTCAGAAGTCTTTCCCCACAGAAGAGTTGCAAAGACATTTTGAGCAATAGAACCATCATTGGACTATGTATATATTCTCCCACAAGGACTACTTGGAAGAATAGTACTCATTTAGATGTATAAATTCTGGTTTGTTTGCTTTTAAAATGTCCAATTATTTTTATTCATGACTCCTCTATGCCCTTATATATCATCTTAATGCATACCTGCAGATTTTTCTTCAAATAAATGTAGAGTTGGGAAAAATATCTTTGAAATACCATGTTGTAGAGAGTTCTTCCCAATTAATAGAGCTAAGATAGTATTAAAAATTCCTACTTGTTAGAAGTGGAATCTGAGCCTAGTGCTGAGTGTTGACAGACTGGTGCGATGGAAATAATACTACACAGCGGGGCGAGGTGGCTCATGCCTGTAATCCCAGTAAGATTTCTGTGACTTTGAGGCTAATCTGGGCGACACAGTGAACCCAGGAAAAGCCTGAAGTTCAAAGCGAGACCCTGTGACAACAACAACAACAACAAAATCCTACACAAGGATTCAGATTCCTTACTGCTAGAATTGGACGTTTCTTGTAGCATCAAGAAAATATGGACAAACCACTTGAAAATACCTTTCATTTATTTTTTTTTTGAATTTTTCTACTTGCTTATTCAAGTACTTATATTCTATTTTTAAACATTAAAATGTCCACCAAATTCCAGTCTATTTGAATATTCCAGGTAAGTAAAAGTACTCCTTTTTAAAATCTTTGAAATTAAATTGATAAAAATTATAAATCATTTCCACATTGAAGTCTAAACATTTAGTTTTCCTACTTAAATTATAAATGCTTTGTGAATAATGAGACTTAGATGAAAATACTTTATGAATTACAAGTTGCTGTCTACATTTAGTATGAGATCTGCCTTAATCTATTTGTGCTAATAAATAAATTACTTGTAAGTATATTGCTTGTAAACACATAATTATTTCTCACTGTTTTAGTTGATAGAACGTGGTAGATTAAGATACCAACAGATTTGGTAGCTGTTAAAGCTCTTCTCACTGATTCATAGATGGCCATAGATGGCCATTGTTATGTCCAGGTGTCCCACTAAAGATCTATGCACTCATTATTGTGGCTCTGGAGGGTGATTGGATTATGGGGGTGGACACTCAGTGGTGATGTAGTCCATTGATGTGTATATAGCTACTTGTGATATTGGGAGGTGAAGCCTCTTTGGAAGAAGTAGTCACTGGAGCTGTGGACTGGAAAACTATGTCTCCTTCCCTCCTCCCTTTATGCCTCTCTGCTTCCTCATTGACATGTCATGCACTGGCTCTATCACACCCCTCTGCTATGCCTGCCACTCTGCCTTGGTGCCAGCCAACTGCAAGCTGAAACTTCTCCAAACTGTGATCCAAAATAAACCTTTACTTTAATGTTGTGGGTGCGAAGTATTGTGTCTCATTGACAAGAAAATTACTAGGCAGCCATCTTCTCACTGTCATCACATAGTGAAAGGGGTCAGGAACTCTTCATGGACAATTTCATAAAGGCACTGTTTTCATTCCTAAATGTTTTGTCCACATGACACAAATACCTTCAAAATGTTCCACTTCCCAGATCCATTGTAGTGGGTGTAGATTTTCAACATGTCAAGTTTTTTTTTTAATCTTTATTGGTACATTAAATATACACATCATGATTGCACTCCATAATGGGGATTTGTACCAGTATAAGACACAACTTAATTCTCATTTTTTCCCATAGCCCTACCCACCCTACCACCCCCTCCCCATATACATAAAATTTGTTTCCTTACTTTTTGGTTACAATCTCAACATTTTCCCCCTTCACCCTATTTTACATTGAACATTTTCTATTTCACAATATATAACATACAATGCTAGGACTCATTTACATCTTCATTTTCTCATACCAGAGAAAAGATGAGATATGTACCTATCTGTGACCTATTTATTTCCAACATGTGAAGTTCTGAAAGGCACAGTTTATACAACTGTACAAAAAAATATAATTTACAGCACTGAATCTAGTGTATTGCTCCTATGGGAATTGTTTTTCTCCTGAAGTAATCATTTTTTCTCACTTTTATTTGAAATCCCTCAGAATAATAAACTGAGACACAAAAGAGAAAGGGAGGACAAAGATTAGGAATAATAGAGAATAAACGTGAAACACTAAGAAAGGTAGTTAGGAAGGTTTATGTGACACAAGACGATTTGATTCTACATGAAGGAGAGTTCAGAGAAGACCACAAGACCTGGGCATGAGCAGATGGGAGGACTGAGTGAAGCATGAGGATATGAGCGTTGTACTGTCTGTAATCAGTTCTTTACCATAGATGTATGGAAAATGTATGATATCGTGTGAATATAGTTTTGCTCCTCTGAAACTCATGCTGCAATTCATTTATCATTGTGAGGTATTAAAAGGGTGGAAAATTCATCTAAGTGTGTTGTTTAGAGGGGAGAGCTTTGAAAAATGACAAGCTCCCATGAATACACAGTGGTAACTTTAAGGAAGATGGAGAAGGCTAAGAAGACATACTTTACATTCATTATTCCTTTCCATGTGACAATTTACTTGGCTTCAGGACTCATATAGGCAATACTCATTAACAAAGAAATTTTCCAGAACTTTGGTGACAAGGTTGGAACAACGAACATCCATGGCACACAGTCAAAAAGATTTAATCTAACTGTGCCTATGCCTTACAGCTTTAAAGAAGGTGAAAACTAAGAGTCATGAAGAAACAGCAGAAAAATAGATGGGACTATGTAGGGTTTTTTTTGTTTTTTTTTGGGGGGGGGGGGTTGTGGTCTTAGTCTTTATTTTGATTTGAGAACACAGGAAAGTAGAATGGAAATTTTGAAATTACCCAATCTAATTGGGGAACGAGAAAAAATATGTGAAAAAAAATTGAAGTTCTGTTCAAGTTCAAACTATAACTTTCTCAAGGCAACAACTGAGTTGCGAATTCTTAAGACAGATTAAGAGGTCAGAGACATCTCACAAATCAATGAGAATGCCTCTCTGATGTGGCCCCAAGGCCATTCTCAGGCAGAAATGGAGGCAAGACCCTTCACATTTTCACTGCCCAGGACCTCCAGTGTTTTCTGGCCGTGCAGTGTCTGGCTATCCTGCTGGTTCAAGAAAGGTGAGAAACTGCCTGTGCTGGTGGCAAACTTATTAGATTCTTTGTGATCCTGTTTTCTGAAAATATGTAAAACAGAAGAGTTCTGGAGTCATGGTGATTTCTACCAAGATTTTTTTTTTTTTTTTCAATGCAGAAGCCGGAGAGGTTTCTGGCTGCTACAGCCCTTGAAGAAGAGTGGCCATGTGAACAATGAAAAGAGAGCCACATTGGAACTCCAGAAAAGCAGAGCCAAATGCAGCATGAACTACTTCCCAAGGACAGTTGCTGGCATCAATCTGCCCTCTGGGAGAGCAGCCAATGGAGGGGGAAAGTCGTAGGAGTAAAGTTGCTGAAGGCTCTGGAACAACACCCTTTAGATCAGTGTGTGCAGGATGTGGGACTTGGAGATGTGGTATCTAATGCCTGTCTTGCTGTTTGCTGAGTTACATCTTTTTTACTTTTAGTTTTCTATTGTAGAAAAAAATCTACATATATATGATATATAAATATCATACATACATATATATGTATGTAGATATGATACATACACATATATGTATATATGATATATAAACACCATACACACATATGTATTCACATTTGATATATACACATCACATATACACATGTGTACATATCATACACACATGTATATATGATATACACATTTATATATCATATATGCATGCATGTATATAATATACACATTTATATATCATATACACATGTATGTATATAATATACATGTATGCATATAATATATGCATACAACAATGCAGGGCATGCTGAGTCATGCCCACCAGCAATCTGTATCACATACTGCAATGCCAGGTGTGGTGGCTCATGACTGTAATTCCAGCACTTGGAAGGCAGAGGCAGGAAGATTGCTGTGAATGTGATTCTGGACTCAAGACGAGCCTGAACTACAAAATGAGACCTTGTCTCAAAAATAAACAAACAAACAAACAAATAAATAAATAGTGCAATCTCAGGTATTTTATTATAGTAACAGAAAACCAGTTTCTATCTTTCAAAAGGACTTTTCAGTTGCAAGGATTAATAACAGAAAGTCACCCTCAGGTGATGATGGACATCCGTATTTATTTTAGACAAAGGAAAATGCTGCAAAGATCGTTGTAATGTAAAAAGGGCTTGAATTCATAAGAAATAGTAGAAGGTTAGATGGTATCTAACTTTTTTGCTTTTCTGCTTATCCTCTTTTCTTGCCAGTGCTTCTCCTTTTCCTCTTCTGTTTCCTTGTTTTCCTATGATCTTTTTATCCTGAGGCCCATGATGTCCATTCTCTGCTTCTGTCTTCATACAGACAGAAGTATGTCCTTATTCTAGGCCTCTGTGGACTGTGTTAGCTGCTGGCCTGTGGGCCACCACAGGGATGTTCTCAAATCCTCAGCTTTTCTTTCTTTAGTAGGTCAGAGTCAGTACTGTGGAGCTGGATGTCTGAGCTGAAATCCTAAATTCAATATTTCTATAAAATATCTAGTTTTTTTTCTGAGCTGTGGTGAATTCAATATGTGTTAATTTTTGTTTCTGCTTAAAAAGAGCTTGCTTCATAATACATGTCTTACATATATTTTATGGCATCATTATTTCCACTGAACTCAATATAAATAGTTCAGAGTCTTTACACAGTTTTATTTTTTTTGAAAGAGAAAACCTGCTGACTTCTGACATTAATGTGCTATATACAATGTTGACCAATTTCTTCCTTCCATTCAGATATTTCAGTTTTCCCCCAAATAAAACAAACTAGCTAGATTTTATACACTCGGAGATTTCTCTGTGTTAAAATTCTATAAAATAACTTCCCTTTAATTTGACAAATTCAGGCATCTATTAAATCTTATTTACTACCTAGTTCCTGGGATCATTTATAAATAATAGGCATTAAAGAGCTCTGTTCCAAGAGTAAAGGTAAATCTAAATAATAATGAATATAAATATAATCTGAAGTTTCCCATTTTCTGTTCCTTACTTCTGGGGTGAGGCTAATTTAGCTACATTTCTCTTCAACTTTAAAACATAAGGCAATGATCTCACATACTGAATGCACCCCACAATAAATATGCATTTGTTTAGAAACTGAAGCACTTTTGAGACAAGCTGGAAGAATTAAAATTGAAAGAGAAACCAGTAAGAAGAAGTTAGGAGAGGATTAGGATTTAGCAATCTGTAGAGCTCCTGCTAGTCTCTGGAAGAAGATAGAATTTGGCCGTGATCTTATTCTGTGAGCTGGTAAGATGAGCAGAGAGGGGGTAAGTGTAAATAAACGTGCCTTACATTTTTCACTCTGCACTGCGCTGCTTGTTTCCAAGTAGGAAGCTTCGTTCCTGACTGAGGAAATCTATTGCTGTACATACCACACCAGAGCACATTACCAGCCTAAGAAAAATGAAAGAAAGCGCATCAATGAATAAATTTGCTCAGTGGAAAGCACCCTGAGCTGGGCTTCTCGTAACTGCCAGAGTAAAAGCCTTACCAGTCGATAAAAGGAGATTTTTCACTAACTAAAGCCGATAGAATCTACTTTTTCTAAATCCCCTAGCTTCTCAGGGAGAAGAAATCCACGCATCCGGAGACTGGGAGTGATGGGTGGTGGGTGGTAAGGGCACTTCTACATCCAGAGTCTCTTCCACAGTACTTCAGATTAGAAAGGTCAGCCAATTTGGAAATTTGTGAGAAACCAAATGTTTAAATGTGCAGCTCTTATTTAATTACTCATTGACTACTTATGTGCAAATGAATGTGAACTATAAACACATGTATAAAATATTTCACAGAAGGTCATGGTTAATGGAAATAAGGACAGTGATGTCAAAGATGCAAATCTGGTTCTGAATCTAAATATATAATATTAGCAAAAATGACATGTTTGGAATTATGTTAAATATATGAAGAATAAGTGCTTATTTAGTAAGCAGTTTCCTTTGGAAATGACAAAAATGAAGAACACTGTGAATGTACTAAATGCTATTAAATTATTAATTTTAATATGGTTGTGAGAATGTTATATTGCTAAAAATACATAAATGGATATTTTAATAATTCATAATTTCTGTTTTCCATTGAGTATTGATGAAGATAATGTTTTGCAGATCCTGATGAAGATAAAGGTCCAATTCTTCTGTTCTTCTGGAAGTTATACCCGGCCCCTTTGAACATCTGTCTGTAAAGTCATAATTTAAGATTGATCTTTTATGATATTGGTGAGGATATCACTACTTTCCTTGTAGAAACATCTGCATCACCTGCAAGAGTTTTCATTTTTCTTCCTTTGTTCTGCTAATTTAATAGTAGCAGCTGTTCTAACCCAGATGTGTTGGACCCATCAGATGCAGAATGAGAAAGGAGACTGGGATCACTGAGTCTGTGACTGAATAGAGGTGAAACACAGAGAAAGTCCTCTCTCCTTTCTAATACCAACTCACTTCATTTTATGCAATAAGTAAGTTAAGAAGATGCTTAGAGTCTTTCCTTTTGGAAACTTAAGTAAATCTTTCATCTGTATAGACAACCTACCAAGACCCAGTATTACAGTGTATTTCCAGCAAATATCAATTGGATGTTTTGTGTGGGGGTTGGCATACTTAAATAACTGAAAGGTGCAGTTCTTGCTCATGTTGACTTTAGACTGCATTATTATACATTGAAAGCAGAATTTCACCCTGGAATTTTCAATACAAACTACATTTCGTAAAGTGATCATAAAAAGTTCAAAATCAGTGATGATGGAGGTGTAGACACTTGATGGGTTGAAATTTGATCAGGAAATAAAATCAAATGTAAGAATAGAATAAGCTGCTAAGAAGAAGTAACTATTCTCTATTGTGAGAAGCAGAAAATAGGGCTCTAGAATTGCAAGGTCTTGAACAATATTATACAAGTTGTAAATGATGAAGATAAAATTTTACCTTTAGCAACTATAATAACAAAAACTGTACACTTAAGAATTTCTCCCTTTTATTTTTTCAGCCAATCTTTCATTCACTTAACAAAAATATTTAAATACACTATGTCAGATATCATGATAAATTCTCAGACAGAAAAATATACAGGGTATCAGTGTTCTCGCCCTGATATAATTCACAAACTGATTGCTCCTGCTCTCCAGTGGTTGGAATTCCTTGATTTCATTTCGGTTAATTTTAGGTGACCTGATATACCATGATATTGATTTAAATTTTAATATACATTTATCTGACTAGTAATTAGCTTAGGCACGATTTTAAGGATAACATGCTTATTGACCTATGGTATGTCCTCATTTGTAATAGGCCTATTTAAAGTTTATTTTCTAATGGAATTTACGTTTTATTTTGTGATTTTTTGTATTTTTTTTTGGATTTGTGTCACTTCTGTGAACATACATTGGATATACTGTACATTGAGCCACATTATGACTTATGTTTTTGCTCTTTTAAATATAAATTTTGTAGACTAGAATATTTTCCCAGGACTAGAAGTGTAACCTAAGGATCCCTGCTTAAGAGGCAAGCATTTTACAACCCAGCTACCCATAACTCTAAATTCTTAGTTTAAAATGGAAAGTGGATCACAGCTTGTTGTATAAAAATGTGATTTATGTTGGTTTGAGGAAATCTTTACCTATGCCAGCTCTCCTCCCAAGCAATATATTGTACTAAGATTTTTCTCAAATAATTCATTGTTTGGGTTTTCATATTTAGGTCAATGATGTACTCAGAATTCATTTTTATTTACCCAATGAGATGTTTTAATGTGGAGTCCTAATTCATTCAGTACTACTTACTGAAAATATCAACCTTTTCAAGTTATAGTATAGGGACACTGTTACCACAAGTTTATTTAACACGTATATGAAGAACCATTTCTAGGCTCTTCATTTGGTTACTTTTCTATCATTGAACAAATATTAAACTATCCAAAATATTCTGGGTTCCCAAATCATGCTGTCTAATAATGTATATACTTCACGTTTGATTTTTTCACTATGTATTCTTGAACAGTTTTATCCCATTGTATTATTTGCAGAATTATCACACATGCACACACACACACAAACACACACACAATACATGCAAGGATTCTAGATAATTTAATTAAAATTTGGGATGATTTAAAATGTTGACTGTTTTAAAGGGTGAAAATGTGATGAATATCGTTCCATTTGTTATGTATGTGTTAATTTTTTTCAACACTGTTTTTTAGATTTCAGAGTATAATATTTATATATTTTCTTTAAATTGATAAACAGTTTAAATTTTCAATACTATCTAAAATAACACTGTTAAATTATTATAGTAATTATGTAAATGGATAATAATATAATTGTTTTATTATCAATACTGATCTTATAGTATTAGCTCAGATTACTTTCAAATTCGCTCATTAGATTTAAGGATTTGCCTGAAGTGAAAAAAATATGTACAGATAGCCAAAAATGATAGTTTTGTTGTTTTCTCATGTATGTGGCATATTTGTTTTCTTTGTTTTTATAGAGTGAAGATCAGTATAGTGTTAAATAAAATTGATGTCATAATTGGGTTCTTGTTTCAGTTCAAATATCTTGGTGAAAATTTTAACAGTGTCCTAAGTAATTACAAAGTTTAATACTTATGTGTGGGAGTGTTTGTGTTTCTATGTGTACATTGTATATGCCTTATAAGATTAAGAAAATTTCCTTCTATTTCTAGTATTATAGGAATTTTTAAAATAAGTTATGCTGAATTTTACCAAATACTGTTTTGTTCATAAACAGAGAGAGATTTTTCATTTTCTTATTGCATTAATAAAGTAAATTAAACTGAAAACAATCATTTCTTATGTCTTTCAAATAAAAGCCATAGATCATCGCATATCATCTTATTAATCACTATGATTAATCTGCTAATATTTTGGTCTTGGTATTTGCATCTATGTTTATAAGACATGATAGCATTTGATTTATTTTCCAGTTAAATCTTTTCTAAATATCAGTAACAAGGTCAACTGGGACCTATAAAAGAAGTTCATAAAGATTCCCATTGTCTACATTCTTTGGAAGGTTTTGACAAAATTCTTATTTCTACTATAAGCATTTGAAATGATTCACGAATGAAGCCCTGAGACTCAACATTAGTTTAAGAGAATATTTTTAATAACAAATACAATACTATTTTAGAAATTCATATTTCCTGTTTCTATTTTTGTGTTTTTCAGCAACTTGTATGAAAATTTAATTTTTAGAAATCAAAAAATAAAAACATAAAATAAAACAAAAATATTAGCACAAATATATAATCTCTGTATCATCTTGTTTTACCTTTATTATTTCACAATACTTTTTATTACCACATTTCCACTTAATTGGATTGCAATATTTTCTATTTTCCTAATTTCTTGAGATGGATAGTTAAATATTTTATTTTCTGCCCCTGCTCCCAAACATATACCCTTCCTGGTTTTGTAAAGGTGCTGTAACAAATAATGGTTTAAAACAACACAAACATTATTGACCAAGGATTTACAATTACGTGCATCTTGCCTTCTGTTTTCCCTCCATAAAATTCAGTGAGGCTTTTTCCTGTCTCAGGCCCCTGAACATGACCTTGACCTCAAGCCTGAGGAAACACTAAAATGCAGACGTAGTTCTTCTTTAGCTGCCCCTGGTAAATCCCACTTCTTGTCAAAGAGCACCAACCAGGTAGCCTGCTCACCCTTTCTAACATTCCCATTTTCTACTTACAGTTTACCCTTATGTAAATTAGAGAAGGCTTTTCTTTGTTCTACTTTGTGATACTGACAGATATTTGAGATCAGAACATTCTTTCTGTCATTTTGAGCAGTCTTTTAATAATACAAATATGCAATTGTCTTGATTTTACCATCTTCAAATGAAGTGATGCTTTCTTTTCAGACTGTGTTCTCTTTACTGGGCTTTTAAGACTCTTTGTGCCCTTCCTCACTGGGAAAATTATTACTCATAGAGCATCACAACTCCAAATCCAGTGCTCTACACATTTATGTGCTACAACATGATAGACACTTTTCTTATTAAGTGGTGTACCTCCAGTAGGATTGTTTCTGCTTTTGTATGCAACTTCTATTCCATTGAAATGCAAAGTAAGTTAAACTTCTAAAATCTATTTTATAAAATTTGAAGAAACAAATATTACACCAGATGGGCCAACATCAATGCAAAGACATTAAAAACATAAAGGACAAATGACATCTTCATTGAAGGATAAACCTTCTAAATATATTTTAATTCAGAAAAAAATCTATAAATGTCTAAAAAAGAATTTAAAATAATGATCTTAAACAGTCACTGAGATGCAAGAGAATAAAGATAAATGGCACAAGGAATTGGCAAAGATAACTAATATTATAGAGAAATTCAACAAATAAATTATAAAAAATTACTATTTACAAATCATGTAGCTAAAATTACTAAAATAAAAATAAAACTGAGATCTTCTATAAAAGGCAAAAACTAGTAGAATACATAACTTCAGAACTTAAGTACAGATCTTTGGAATCAACTCAGACAAAAGAAGTAAAAGTAAAAAAATATGAAAAGAAAAAAATGTATCTAAGTTCCAGAAGATAAGAAAAGAGAAGTAATTGAGAAATACTTTCACAAAACAATGGCTAACAGCTTGCTAAATATTTAAAAGTTCTGAATATCCAGACTGAATAAGCTCGAACAACTCCCAAATAGTTTCAGTAAAAGCAGACTTGCGCTACGGCATACTATAGCAAAGTTAGAAGGACCAAGTGACAGAGAATTCTAGAAGAGCAAAAACATAAAGTGACATATAAGAGAAAACACATTATATTTAAGCACATTTAGAAGATAAACATATATATATATATATTAGAAGTTAATTGGGTTAATTATTTATTATAATAAAAAACCAACAAGTTACTATTTTTTAATGAAATCATTCTTCTGAAATGAAGGTGAAGTAAAGAATTTCCAAAATATGAAGAAACTAGGATACTAATACAGACAGACCAGCCTAACATGAAATATTGTAAAGTAGTTTATATATATATATGTGTGTGTGTGTGTGTGTGTGTGTGTATAACAGAAAATCATAATGAAAAATGTAAACATATATACAAAATAACATAAATAAAAAGATAAGAGGAAGTTCGTACTTATCAACATCAAAAATAACTTGGAATAAAATGAATTAAACTCAACAATTCAAAGATGTACACTGACTAATTGGATAAATAAATCAAACAACTAAAAGGAAAAAATCCAATTACATTCTGTCTATAAGAAACTTATATAACTGGTAAAGATCCAAGTGGACCAACAGTACAAATTTTAAAATGGATACAACATGCAAATGAAAAACAGATGATTCTTTAAATCAGAAGGTAAATAAGAAGAATGTTACTATATATTTTTAAAACATTTCAATTTGTCAAGAAGATTTAACAACTGTAAACATAAATGTATCTAATATAAGCTATCATGAATATATTGAGCATATATTTTCAGATTAAAAGGGAGAAGTAGACTCTCAGGTAATTATACTGGGAGGTTTCAGGATCTCATGATCCTCAGTGGACAGATCAGCCAGCCAGAAAATCAACAGAGATATCTGATTTGAGTCATACTATAGAGCATATGGAACTGAGAGGCACTTACAGAACATTTCACCCAAAAGAAGCTGAACACACCTGCCTCTCATCAGCATATGGAACTTTCTCTGGAATAGAGCATATTCAAGCAATCAATCAAGGCTGAATGAATTAAAACCTGAAGCCATATCATCTGTCTTCTAAGACCTCATGAGATAGAAATGTAAGTCAACAGTACGAAATGTGGAAAGTGTAAAGATAGATCAGAATTTCTCCTAAATGATGATGAATAATGGAAGTAATTAAAAGGGCTATTTAAAATATTCTACAAACTAATTGAAATGATAATCTGACATGCCAAATCTGAAGCCTATCATGAAAACAGTCCTGACAGTAAAGCTTCTAGTTGTAAATGCATTCATACAAGGGAAAGATATCAAAGAAAAACCTAATAATATACCTCATAGATTTAGTAAAACAAGAATAAACCAAAGTCAAAGTCAGGAGAAGAAATAGTAAAGATCTCAGAAACAGTAAATAAAACCAAAACAAATACTTATTTAAACAATGGAGTATGAAACAATGATTTGATTTTCAAACAGATAAGTTGACAACAGTTTACCTAGATGAAACAAGATAAAGGATAAAAGATACATAAATAAAATCAGGGCTGAAAAAATACACAGTACAGCTGATAACAAAGTAAGGATCATAAAATCCTACAATGAAAAATTCTACCCTGAAAAACTAGAACATCTATGAAAAATGGATAAATTCCTGAACATATACAACATTTCAAAATTGAATCAAGAGGAAATGGAAAATATGAGTTGAAAAATAAAGAATAATGATGTACAAGAGTGATTAGTGATATACTATGTAGAAGTTGGTGGGGAATGTATCCCAGTGGCAAAGTGCTTGTGTACCATATACAAAGCTGTAGGTTCAATCTCAGAACCACAAATACAAATAAAATATATCATTCCCAAAATAGCCTTGAGTCAATTGGCTTTACTTCTGATTTTTACAAGACATTTTAAAAACTATTTTCAATTTTGCTTAAATAGTTTCTAAAATTGAGGATGAAATAATTCCCCTGAAGTCTTTAGGAGATCAACACTATCCAGATAACAAAAACAGATAGATAATGAAATATGCAATTAAATGTAGAATTAGAAATAAATTAAGAAGATGAAGATAACTACAGACTCATATCTGTGATGAAAACACACTAAAAATTTCAATAAAATACTATCAAAACAAATTCATCATCTCCTCAAATAGAACAAATGATATAAGTTGTAATTATCTGTGGTTGAAGTTTTTATTATAGCACAAAGCAATAAATACAACCTACCATATCAGCAAATTAAAGATGAAAGAAATAAATCTTTTCAATAGATGGTGAAAATGTTTTCAGTAAAATTGAACTATTTCATGACAGAAATCTCTAAAAAAATAGAGAAGAATATAGTTTAAAATACTAAAGATAATAAAAAACTCTATAGCTATTATATTGAATATAGAAAATATTTGTTTTCTCCAAGATTAATATACATTTTTACCATCTATTTAATATACTACCTAACTCATAGTAAGATAAATTAGGTGGAAAAGAAATAAAATATACCCAAAGTGGAAGAAAATAAGTTATGCTATTCTTCTTTGCAGATGACAAGATTTTTTTTTTTTTTTTTTTTAGACAGTCTCGCTTTGTAGTTCAGGCTGGCCCAGAGCTCAACCTCAAACTCACATCACAGCAACATTCCTGCCTCTGCCTCCCAAGTGCTGGGATTATAGGCGTGAGCCACCACGCCCGGCACTGTGGTATGTGGTACTGACTGCTGCTGGGCGTGAGTCCCCACACCCAGTACTGCATGTGATTACCGGGGATTGAATCTGGGTCCTTGTGTTTCGAAGACAGGCTCTGGAACCACTGAGCTAAACCCCCAGCCCACAGATGACATGATTTTATACATAAAACATCCTAAATACTCCATCACATCATTGTTAAAGTTTGTAAATTAATTTAGTGAACTTACAGGGAACAAATACAATATATAAGAACCATGGAGACTGGATAAAGAAGATGTGGTTCTTTTGTAGAATGGAATACTATTCTTCCATTAAAAATGATAAGACTGACTCATTCATACTCAAATGGATGTACCTTTAGGACATCTTCATAAGTGAAATAAATAAGTCATGGATGTATAAATACTGTATCTTTTCTCTTATGTAAATGAGTTCTGAAATAAAAAGTAGATACTGTATAATAGAAAATATTTAAAAGGATATTGGGTATAAAAGTAAACAATGAGGGGAAAATGTGATCATAATAAAAAAAGGAAATACATCTTATGTATATAAGGTGTTCGGGACTTCAGGGAGGGTGGGTGAATGGGAAAAATAAGAATCAAGTCATATCATATAATAATACAAATTCTCAATGTTGACCACGATGATGATGTGTATATATAATGCACCAATAAAGATGTGAGTTAAAAAGAAAGAAACATAACATTTTTATACAACAAAAATGAACTTAGATGAAAATAAAAATGAAGAAAATAATCTGATTCACAAAAGTTCTAAAAAGTTTTCATAATAAACTACCAAAGGGCATAAAAGACCTACATTTTAAAAATGAAAAATATTAATGAAAGATATTATACAATATAAAAGTCAAGCCCTTTCATGCCTTTGCTTCATTCTTCATACCATGAATAGTATTGCCAAATTCCAGGGAATCTAAGCCTGGGCTCACCTCTGTCAAGTGAAGACAGACAAGAGTCACATAGAAGGAAAGACATGCCAGCTAATTACATCATCAGAAGCTCCCTCCGTATTCCTGAAAGAAGACAGTTCTGTGAAGTCGATAGTGGCTCTAGAGTGAAATAAGTAGATGACACCATGAAAAACAAGTCCAAGAGACTGTGAGTAGGCCTCCTAGGTTTGCCTTGTCTAAGCCTATCCTTTCTAGATCTCATTATTCTTTTCCTTCTGGCTCTACTTTTCCTACTGGCTCTTATTTTGCAAGTCAGATATTTCCCAACTCGCAACTAGAGCCTGTTCATTTTCCATTATTTTCACAAAATTAGTAGGTCTATAATTACTATGTCAAGTAGTATGAATCTTTCTCACTCAGAAAGTTTTATTTCAAGCAAATGCATTCTAGAACTTCTGTAGGTGTGTTAGTGCAACTCATACAATGAAAACACGTACAAGTGAAATTATAAATATTTGATAATATTCAATTTGTTCAATTGTACCAAAATGCTATTGTTGGATACAACTAATTTTACTCTAAATTGACATACCACTATGGAGGTAGTTTAACAATCAATATTTTAAATAGTTCAAATGTCTACACTGTATGACCCAAAATTTCATGGTTGAAGACAATCCTTCATGTAGAATAAGGAAATATGGACAGAACTAACCATTTGAGAATTGTTTATCATAGTTAAAAAGTAGAAAAAGCATGAATTCCACCACTGTGAGACCAGAGGAATAAATTATTGCATAACCATACAAAATAAGATGATGCAGCTGCAAAAACAAACACTGCAGTGCATTTCAACATAGATGAATCTCACATATTAAAGAGTTTTAGAATGTAAATGAAGAAGCATTTACACTATACTATTTATATAAAACTTTTTTAAAGCAAAATACAATTTAGTCTTTTCTAGGACTATTTATGTGGGAAATAAAGACTAGGAAATGCTTGAAAAGGTATATATTGCTTATCTTTGTCGCAAGTGAGAAGGAAAGAATGAAAAATGAAAATCTGGAAGGAAGTTTATAAAGGCTTAGTCTCATGGACAATAGCTCATGAAGGTGATGTAGTTCTTACATTCCTTGTACAAATGAGAGCAAGACACATACATTTCCATATATACACTCATTATACAGTCTTATGTCAACAAAAAAACAGATAAATATATTGATATTTACTTGTTCATTGCACCATATTGCAGATAATAGTTGCATGTGTAATTGGTTATTTTCTCACATATTTGCTTTGTTTATTATTTTATTCTAGAGAAAGTGGAATCACTGATGATTAATATCAATTGAATGATTCCTTCATCTAGTGGCTTTTAAACTGTTTGATCCTTTTTACATACTGGCACACTTACACATGAAGGTCTTGATTAGGTAGGAAATGTTTCAACAAGTCTACCTGATGAACTATCACTGAGTACAAACTTTCATTTACTAAAGTAAGGCAGCCTATATGATCAAATTAGTTAAATATGTAGAAATACTCCAAGTGTTTTCCATAATGGATATCACAGACAGCTCTCTATTAAACTCTTTACAAAGCAGCCAAGCAAGCAAAAATGATTTGTGCTGTCCTTTGCCAGACCGCATATATGTGTATAGACACTACATATAAATACATAATCTTTAAGAGATATGATAAAAGTACACACAATGTTTCTCATGAAAACATTGCACTGTTTTCTAATCTGCCTTATTCACTGGACTAGTGGTATTACATAACTTCTGACTCTTCTCTAATACCAAAATAGTCATGAAAGTTGAATGTTTTTATTTGATTCAGTACATTTAGGCAGCCACAAGAGTGCAACAAAAGACACTCATAATAGAGGACATACAGAACACCTTTATAAAGTGACAAGAAACATTAGTTATGCTCAGAGGAACGGTGAAATTTTTTAAAGGGACTGATAAAAATGTATTTTTATTATTTATTTTAATGTTCTTTAATTTTAACTTTCATATATATCACCTCATATCTATTCATATATAATCAAAATATATTGTACTGTTAATATTTGGATTGAGAATACCCTTTACAGCTGTTAATATGAGTAAACATTAAACTGTCACTCCAAAGCAGAAGGAGTGCTGCTATAGGTTAATTGCAATTTAATCTACATTGCCTTGACATTTTGACTTATCATTCATCACTGATGATGTGGCTATGTATTTCACATGCAATGGTCAACTTTGAAGAACATTACTTGCTCACAAGCAAATGCAAATGATAAAAATTATAGTGACCTTTTAGTATTAAAAAGTCACAGTTTTGTGTGACAGATACATTTGAAAAGAAAGTAACCCAAGAACAATGAGAAATATAGTCCTTCCTATTTCTTTATAAGTAAAGGCTGCTGCCTTGATTAGGTTTACCAGAACATGAAGATAATCCTGCATAGACATCTGCCATGTGTGGTCAGATGCTCATAGAACGTGACATCACCATAGCCATTCTAATAGTCCTTTTTTTTTTTTTTTTAAATCAAGACAGGGTCTTTCTTTGTAGTTCAGGCTGACCCTGAGCTCACTACGTAGCACAAGCAAGCCTTGAACTCACAGCAATCCTCCTGCCTCTGCCTCCTGACTGCTGGGACTACAGGCCTGAGCCACCATGCCCAGCACTGTGGTATGTGGTACTGATTGCTGATGGGCATGAGTCACCACGCCTGGCATTGTTGTATGTGGTTATCAGAGAACTGAAATGGACCTTTGTTCTAGCAAGGCAGACAAGGCAGGCACTAGAACCACTGAGCTAAATCCTCTGCCCATGCTAATAGTCATTTAGGACACCACATAGAACATATAACATATAATGAGAGAATAACTCCTTGCTTATAATGCTGCAGTGCATTACAATTACTTACCTAAATATTATTACAATGAACAGATTCTAGGACTTTGATTTAATATTAAGTATGTTCTATATGCACAGTTAGTATTTATTTAAAAACTATAGTTTTGAAAATAAATATTCTAAGTTTAATAAGATTTTTGAAATGTTAATGTAATCATTATTTTAGTCTAAGTTATCTCATTATTTTTCAAATCTTTTTTCGTATCACTTTAAAAAACTAAAATTTATTTTAAAAGTACAATATCTCCTCATGTTGACTGATTAAAAGATTTATTATTTTTAAATGACTAACATATAGAAGATCTGTTGGCATTATGCTGTTTCCAGTAATACTTGGTGGGCTTTGTTTTAGTCATTCAGAATGTTAAATAATTAAAATATTATAAATAGAACATTTGCAGGGCTCATAATTTAATATTATAAATTGAAGTCAGCAGCAGAGATACCACTACTTGAAATGTGATGCATTTATACATGTTCTTATCTTGAATATCCAGATGATGTTTTAGAATGTCAACTGAAATAATGAAATATGTCTCTGAAAATTCTATTTTCTGATGCTATATTGATATCTTGAGGTTATATTTTTATAGCAGAATATTAATCATCGTACATCACCAAAAATAAATTAAAACAAGATATTTTTACTAATTTAAGTAAAGGTCGATTGTTTTTCATTAAGGAACCATTGACATTGTTTCATTTTTGAATTCAGTTTTTCATATTCCTTTAATTCTGTCTTGTTTAAAATGAACTTACAAATGCTTATTTTCTGATTATTATATCTGAATCCTCAGAATGAACATTATTCTCCTCAGTTTGAAAAATAATTATTTCTCAGAAGTTGCTTTATAAAACATTCCATAAGTACTTCATAGATTTCTGCATTATCATTTTGAGAAGATATCTAAAATTGATAATTTGCATTTTATGACTGAATCACATAGTTTGATCAAATACATGGATGTTAAAGACCAAAATAACAAAGAATGCATTGCAATGTTCTAGGCTAGGTTTTAAAAATGTCAGTACAAAACAAAAGAATTACTGGGTTATCTAATTTACAAATGTGGGCATTGCAGCAAAGAGATCAGAAACATTTTCCTAGACCATTAGCAAGTATTGAACCTCTAAATGATGTAAAATTTCTTTTCTTCCTATTCTTCAAATCCCAAGTCTACGTAGTTTTACTCAAATGAAGAAGTGTATCTTGTGCCACAGGCCATAAAAGTCAGGTACTCAAAAAGGCACAGTTCTCCACAGTGGTCAATTAAATAATTATTTTCAAATCAAGACAATCATAGATAAAGCTTAAATTTTAAGACTTAAGATTTAGCATCTCTTTTTTTTAATAAAAAATGTTAGCATGCTTTTGATTCATGACACACTAGTGTAGAAAATGCTCTGGAAACCACCCCCCCCAAGTAATTCCGTACTTTTAGGAAACCTGTAAGAAAGTTTAACAGGATGCTGTCACTGGTGGTGGAGGAACATTGATCATGCTTGAAGAAATAGTATTTGTATGCAACTGATCATCCACCTAATAGAAATTGCTTATAAAAACACCCTGAACTGCAAGCAGTTGCTTCATTCACAGCTAATTAATCCGTCAAAGAGAGCCTCAAGTAGTAATTACATTCACTCCTCTCCAATCAACTTGGGCCAGATTTAAAACCCTGACCCTGAGAGAAGACTCTAATCTCCAAATTCTGGATATGACTTCTATAATATTTCCAGCATGTTCAGAATAATGATAACAAATTAATGAAGGACATTCTTTTATTTTGAATTTAGCACCAGAAAACATAAATTAGGTTGTGTTTCTAAAGGGGCAGAGTTTAATTATGTTTAAAACTCTTTTACTTTAATTCTTACAGTGAGTCAATTTCTTCTTTCTAATATGAGTATTATTCGTTGGTTCTTAAGATCATGCTCCTGAAATAAGACATTTTGAAATGGCCAGATTGATATAAACATTTTAATGTTGGGGACATTTCGATGTACCTGAATTGAAACAGCTATGCTAAATAGTAAAGTGTTTTTTGTTTTTTTTCTTTTTTAACTATCAAATAGTATGAACAATCTATATGCCTGACTTTCACCCTCTCTGAGAGTTTTACTTATATTATAGACCTGGAACATTTGTAATGTTCATCGCAAAAAAAAAAAAAAAAATATATATATATATATATATATATATATATATATATATATATATACAGGAAAGAAATAAGTATTAATTTATTGAATGGAAATTTTAAAAACGTATTTTATGTGGCTTCTTAGACTCAGCTACATGAAAATTTGCCTCATATTTAATCAACCATATGGATTTAGTGTCATCAAAGATCTTTTTCAGAAACAGGACTCAGCCAGGCAGAGCACAGGGTGCAGAATTGACACTGCGAAGCTCTCTAAACAGCCTCCTTTCCATCTTTCCCCTAAATGACAGTCTTGTGAGGTTGGGTGGGGGGATAAATGAGATATTTTTTTCCCATTAGATCCTAAATGCTAATGGATTTGTAGATTTTCTAAAGCAGTGATTTCAAACTCGAGGATGTCTCACAATTACCTGGAAATCTTGTGAGCACACAGAATCCTGGGTCCCATGCTGAGATGTTTGAACTTAGCAAGTTCTCATGGGAGAGTGGAGGTGTTTGAAATTTGCATTTATAACAAGCTCCTTGGTGCTCTTGGTGATTACAGCTAGATATATCCACACAGAGGACCTTTAGCAAAGAACGCGGCCCTCACTTCAGTCTCCGTCTGAGTGCTCTAAAATCTCCGAAGACTGGACAGTCTCACTTTAGAGAGCTTATAGACATTTTACAATGGAAAATGTCTCTTCAAAAATCCTCTCCCAATACATGAAATTCTGTCTCAGAATCTCTGAATAAGATCCTTTGCTTTTCTCTTAGCTGACACGCAAGCTATCACTCTTAAGAATTTCTCACGCTTGTTCTTAGCAATCTCTACACAACATCCCTTCCCCCACGTGGCTGTTCACCTTAATTCTGGGGACTGAATCTGGGCCTCCTGTGTGCAAAGCAAACACTCTACCACTGAGATCCTCTTTCAGTCCTTCCTGCCGCAGGTGTGAAGTTAGCACAGTGCCCATCCCATCCTGATAACACCGTCCCCACAAATTGCTGGCATGAAGATGTATGGGCTCTTTTCAGTGCCATCATCTCCATGGTATCCTGTTACACTTGGACCTGCATCAACAACTGTTTTCTCTGCATACAGTATTGATCTGACGCCAGCCCACGCTGAGTGGAGATGCAGTGTAGTATGATGATGGACCCTATTTGTAACAATTAAACCACCTAGGTTCAAATCCCATTTTCCTCATTACTATGTCCTTTTGGCCACATGACTGAATACACAGAGGTATTTCAGAATCTCATCTGTAGAGTACGGGTGGTGGTAACTCCAAATCCCATACAGTTGTCCTTAGGAAGTAAGGTTTTGAATAGTTTCATGCAATGCCTGGAGCACAGCAAGTGTAGAAGTATTTGGAGGACCAACTATGTATGTTCTTTTAGTTCTTCCTAGAGCTAAACTATCTTATCCAGCAATATTTCACAAAAAGCAATTTTGTCCACAATGTTGTTCACAAATCTATTCATCCATCTTAAGCTGAAATCCTTCTCTCCTGCTCTCTGCTCCTCAGTTCAGTGCAGAGCTCGTTTTTCTGCTAAACTTTCTCCATTTTCAAGCTTCCACCCTCAAATCCAAAGGTTTCTTTTCTGTCCCATTTGATCCAATTTTCACTGTTAAAAAAGTTTCCTTTGCAATGAGTTCCTGTTGTCAATTCATCTTTTCTTTATATATTTAATTTTTTTGCTTAACTGATATTTTTTCATTAAAATTTAATTTATGTTAAATGAATACCAAAAAAATAAAAAAGCAAGCTTGAAAAGCACAGTAAATATAAAATGTGATTCCTATAATCTTAATATTCAAACAGCATAGGTGTACACAGCGTATTGAGATACAGGCACATGGAAGCAGGCTAATAGCTCTTCCCTCCTTCAAACTGAAATTTCTTGTGAAGAGTTCATGTATGAAAGACCATGTAAAAGGACTCCTAATGGCTGGATCAGGCTTCATCCTCTCTTTGTAACATCGTGGACCAGATAACCTATATTTCTCAGATTCAAAGAAAAATCATGTTCAATTTGTGTCCATGCTACTTATAGAAATTTTTGTAGTGGTGTTTTGGAAGAATATAATCCTTGGGAACCTATCCCTCCTTACCTCTCCCAATTGTCACACTGAAATATCTATTCCTCTAAAATTTTATTTTATTTTATTATTATTATTATTTTTTAGGTTTTTTGAGACAGGGTCTCGCTTTGTGGTTCAGGCTGGCCCTGAGCTCAGCCTCAAACTTACATCACAGCAATCCTCCTGCCTCTGCCTCCCCAGTGCTGGGATTACAGGCGTGAGCCACCACGCCCGGCACTGTGGTATGTGGTACTGGTTGCTGCTGGGTGTGAGTCTCCACACCCAGTATAAGCATGTGGTACTGGGGATTGAACCCGGGTCCTTGCGCTTGCAAGACAGGCGCCGGAACCATTGAGCTAAATCCCTGGCCCTAAAATTTTATTAATTCTGAAAAGATTTTAGGTGAATGATTTTCTCAGCCTCATTATACTTTTCTTGGGGTTCTAAGGTCCTCAAATATACTAATATCTAAATAATCACCTGGTTAGTCCATCCCTTTTGTTTGATGCAGATGTATTATAGTCATTTTATAAAATATTATATTGATTGATACAAAATATTTACATAATATTGAATATTATTTCATGTCAACTAATGTTATTCTATAATATTTTACAAGTTTGAAAATTGTCCTGAGGTGCCAAAGTGACAATATTTAAACACATTCACAGCAATATAATTTTATCTTTTCTATATCATGACTATATATATATATATATATATATATATATATATATATATATTACTTTTGTATATCTATCTATACATCTTTTCATATTGAATTGTTTCCTTAAGGAGAATCCTTACAAGACTTGATTATTCAAATAATATGTGAGTTCACAGCCAGCCTGTAGTCCAAAGAGAGATCTTGTTTAAAAAAAAATGGGCCTGGGGTTTAGCTCATTGGTCCCAAGTTTGATCCCTGGTAACCACATCAATGATGATCCTGGTGGACCACACCCATAATCCCAGCACTCAGGAGGCAGAGTCAGGAGGATTGCTGAATTCAATGCTGGCCTGGGCTACCAAGTTAGTTCAGGCTAGCCTGAATTGCAAAGCAAGACTCTATCTCAAAAAAAGAAAATAATGAAATAATATGGAAATTTTGAAGTAGGTAACAGATGTTTTTCCCCACTAAAATATTTCATGGAGGAATGAAACCTGAGTTGTGTCTGATGGATTCCAGGAAGGAAAGGACAGCCAATGTAACCATAATCAAATAATGAAAGATAAGTGGTAAAAAATAAGTCATCAAAATAGAAAGTAACTAGATGATAGGGCAGGAGTTGGAGAAGGGGTCATTGAAGGTCCTAAATTTTGACACTGAAAGAGACATACAATGGAATGTTGTGTGTGTAACATGTACATTACAGAACAGATTTCAGCAGTGGTCTGTTGAGAGGAGACCGTGTGGGCAAGTGGATAGATGAATGTAGTCCTACTCCAAGATGTTTCCCACTGATACAGAAGAGACATAAAATAATGGTTGCCTGGAGCACAGCAATTGCAGCTCATGAAAGACTTCAATTTTTAAACATATTTTGTGGAAGGAACTGCGAGGGGTAGTCCATTGCATGACTGTGAATTCTAACAAAAGAAAAATGTCAAAAATGACTAAATATCAGTCCGGGGATTTAGCTCAGTGGTTCTGGCGCCTGTCTTGCAAGCACAAGGACCCGGGTTCGATCCCCGGTATCCACATACCATACTGGGCATGGAGTCTCACGCCCAGCAGCAACCAGTACCACATAGCACAGTGCCGGGCGTGGTGGCTCATGGCTATAATCCCAGCACTCGGGAGGCAGAGGCAGGAGGATTGCTGTGATGTGAGTTTGAGGCTGAGCTCAGGGCCAGCCTGAACTACAAAGCGAGACCCTGTCTCAAAAAAAACCTAAAAAAAACCTAAAAAAAAAAAAAAGACTAAATATCTTATTCTGATCCACAGCTATCATTCAATGATATTAGAAGGAAAGGATTTAGAGAAAGTAGAGATAAAAGTTGAGACCACTGAGGTTATAGACATAGAGGCCAAGAAGGTGGCCATGGAAAACCGGGTCACTGGGGAAGAAATGTACAATAAACTGTTTTGTTTCTTTTTCCAACCTGTGAGTTATATTATTTCTTGTCTTGTGGTCTCTTGCGTATAATATTGAGTGGATGGGGGCAGGGAAATCACAGTTTGGAGCAAGTTATTTCATCCTCTAGAGTGTCAGTTTGTTCACCTAGGAGACAAGACATGTCAGTGTTGCTCAATTGCACGAAATATGTGAGCTGAGTAATGAATGCTGTTTGCAAGATGTATGACACATAGTTAATTTTCAATAACTAATTTCCATTTTCATCCACAATTATAAATTTTCTGTACAGCAATTTTGGCCCTATAGACCTCATAGCATGCAATGTATTAGTTAGTTTGTGTGTGGTTCTTACTTATTTAAATAAAATATCTACTTTTGAATCTCCTTTTTTGATTATTCCAAAACTTATGCATAAATATCATGCAGAGTTAGTTGCATATATAATTATTTGTACTGGAGCATTCATATCATTCATTTCTAACCAACTGGTTCATTATTCTGATAAATTTAATTTCACTGTAAACTGCTTGCACTGATAGTATTTTTAACTTTGCATTTCTAGGGTAAACAAATTTGTATATAGCATTTTCTACTTACATCATTCACTTCCCTCAGTAAAACCATGGAATTCATCATTCTCATCATTCAGGCCCAAGGTCAATGAATTGTACTTTGTTTCACCCCAGGAAAGGGGCAAGATGAAGTAGTTATGTCTGGGAAGACCGCTCTCTGATTTTTTTGTAGCAGGTACAGCATGTGCATGCCCATTAACAGTTAGTTGGGAGGCAATGTGTCATTTTATTGCATCTCTTAGGTATACCTATGACATGCACTATTTCCATGGGGATGTGTGGCTCCTTCACCTTCACTTTGGTGTCTGTCACCTGTGAATGAGAGCCATCCTGAGATTCTTAATAAGCTTTCCAAAGCTCTCTGGAAAATTGCCGGTGTCTTGCTTTTCACTGCCTTCAAGAATCAAAATATATGGATTTTTCTTCAGATTGGAAGAAGTCCAGATAACAGACTTCCTATTTCTTACACCAGGATCTAAATTGTTGGATACACAGTCTTCAGGCGGTTTGTGAACTTGAAACTTTCACCATCCACAGTTCAGATCGAGCTTAATGACGACTGCTGAAGTATTCTAAGTGATAGCAGTTTTCTCTTGTTTACCATTTCTGCAATTGTGCCCAATCTCAAGGAGACATCTAATCAGCTAATTGACCAAATTCAGACAGGATGTCATGGAAGTATTTGCAGACAAATTGGCATTTATCTTCTTTTTCAAGGTCTGCAGGGCAGGAAATTCCAAAACCTTTTCAATTTATTGTAGAACTATTGACCATCAAGAAATGCTTCTTTATTTTTAATTCAATTCTCTCATTTTGTGGCTTAGAGACTTTTGTTATTTTCTTTTTGGACTGCATGTATCTTTATGTTGCAAAGACTTAATTATGAGGACACTTTGGATTTAAAACTGTGTGTAAAAATATTTTCTTAGTGTTTTCTGGGCAAATTTCTGCATTTTAAAAATATTCACTAAATATACCCAGTAAAAATCTTGATTGGATTGAGGGAGGGAGAGAAGTAATAAGAACTAGCAGAAAGAGACAAGGAAATATAGATTTTAAAAATGGTTTTTAGAAGAACTATAGCTTTAGAATAGAAGCCCACTGTTTTTGTTGTTGTTGTTGTTGTTGTTGTTGTTGTTTCTATTTTCATGCTTTTTCTCTTCTCTGCAAACAGAATAAACCTAGACAACTCCCTTTCACTTACAAAAGTTGGCTTCTTCCTTTTTTTTTTTTTGGCTATTGGTCCCCTTGCATCTATGACTTGACTAGTATTTAAGAATTTTCTCTCTGAATGAATCATTTTCTCACTTGTGGAGGACTATCCTCTCCTGCTCTCTAGATAAGACTAAAACTACTTTCAAATTTCATAGAATTCCACACCTCAGACAAGTACTCGTACAACCTCTGTGGAAATTAGTGTGTAGATTCCTCAAAAAGGTAGGACTGGAGGTCCTTTAGACCTGGTCATTGCTCTGTTAGGTATATACACTAAAGAATTAAAAGATTCATTTCACAGTGACATGTGTGCACCCATGTTTATAGCAGCTCAGTTTGTGATTGCTAAGTCTTTGATACAACCCAAATGTCCATCAACTGGAGACTGCATAGAGAAGATATGGCTCTTTTATAGAATGGAGTATCACTCTGCCATTAAAAATGATAAGATTGAATCATTCATACTCAAATGGATGTACCTTGAGGACATCCTCATAAGCGAAATAAATAGTTCACAGATGTGTAAATATAGTATCTTTTCTCTGGTATGATAAAATGAAGATATAAATGAGTTGTAGTATGTATAGTTGATATTGTAAAATAGAAAATATTTAAAAGGAAAGAATGTACTGGGGTAAGTAATCGGGAGAAAAGAATGTGACAGTGATAAAGAACAAAGGAAACAAAGATTAGGTATATAGAAGGCAGGGAGTTGCAGCTCGGAGGGGAAAAGGGGAAAAATAAGAATCGAGTTCTGTCATATTCTGGTACAAACTCTCAATTTTTTTTAAGGTTTTTTTTTGAGACAGGGTCTCGCTTTGGAGTTCAGTCTGGCCCTGAGCTCAGCCTCAAACTCATCACAGCAATCCTCCTGCCTCTGCCTCACGAGTGCTAGGATTACAGGTGTGAGCCAACACACCCGGCACTGTGGTATGTGGTACTGGTTGCTGCTGGGGTGAATCTCCACACCCAGTATGGTATGTGGTTACCGGGGATTGAACCCGGGTCCTTGCACTTGCAAGACAGGCCCCGGAACCATTGAGCTAAATTCCCCAGCCCACAAACTCTCAATTTTGAATGCGATGATGATGTGTATTCATAATGTACCAATAAAGATTTAATTTTTTTAAAAGTTACTATTTCTCAACTGTATCTTGCCTCATTTCTCTGAGCACCCTCGCTGTTCTTGAATGCACCTCGTACATACCTCTGATAAATCCTTCTCATATATCTTTTACTGATACGTTCTGAAAATTCCTTTTCACAGTCGGAGTCAGTGAAACTGCACCTTTTATCTTAAAAGGGCAGGTTAAGCTCTTTATTTCAACCTTAGGAACTACCTGACACAACGCAAGCCTTTCTTTTCTGTATATTCTTATTCCACTTATAAATATCAGTATAAAATGGTACAGCTTCCATGTTTTTGAAATTGAAGAAATTAAATATATATATTTATAAGTATATATATAAGTATATATATATATATATATATATATATATATATATATATATATACTATATATATATACTTGTGTGTAGATATGGATATACAGATATGCATATCTTCTGTATTTAACACCTAGGTTTACCAAAGATTAATTTTAGGTTGTTATTGTTCAGTATGTAATATTGTCAGAATGTACTGCAATTGTATTATAGGCAGTTAAATTAGGTGAAAATTAATGCACAGTCAGAAAGGGACTGGACTGTCAAGGAAGACAGCAGAAAGTTATAGCTGGAGGTGCATCTGAAAAAGGCAAGTCCTCAAATCACAGAAACAATTGCCAGTCTTACAACTTCCCTAAAGATGAATAAAGATTATTCTCTAGTTAGTAACACCACATCCATGAGTCTTGATATGTATCAGACATCTAGGTGGGTGACTGGGCCCATCCTTTCCCCAAAATGGTACTGTTTGAAAAGCCAGAGATAAGCCAGGTTTAATGATGTCAGTCTTACACCCTCAGTACCTTTTTGGCTTTCCTATTGGATGAATATTAGCTAAATGGCTATACTTCTAATCTTACTTCCTGCTTGATTGTAGTTTGACCTGCTTTGCATACACCTCATGCTTTTGCTTTGTAGAACATTCTCAGAGAAATAACATCAGGGGCAATCTATTTCCAGGACCATTCCTACCTCTACAGAGTGACTGTAATTCCTCAAAACACCTTTCCAACTCCTAACCTCCTTTGTCCTTTGTAATTCATTCTTTCATTTCAGAAGATGTGTACTTGGCCCATCTGACATGTAGCTGGTTAGGAGTTATGTTTCTCATATATTAACTGTACACAGAATATATTGACTAAAAGTAGTAAAATACAAATAATATTGTACAATCTGAAAAGTAAAAATAGAACATGAAAATAACTAACTTGCTAAGCAGAACATTGCAGACAAGGCCAATCATTTAAGTGCAGACAAAACAGGCAAGGAGATGAACATAAATATACATGGACATGATTAAATTAAATAATAAGTTTAATATAATTCTCGTGGCTGGTTTCAGTTTTGAAGCATATTTGTGAAATCATAAATGATTGCAAGTTAAAACATTTGCAACTTCCTGTTAAGCTTTTTTCTTTTATTTTCATGTACCATTTTAGTCAACATTTCAGTCAGTCTGAACGGCCAAATGATAATGGAAATCTAAGATGCCTCCTTCCAAACTGTCACCTAGGGAATGTGAACTTCATGGAAATGAACAGGGTGTCATTCATTAGCATGTCAAAGATGTTTCTTCAACAGGAAGCCATTAAATTATTGTAGTGATAATTGAGACACTAAAATGAGACAGATGCTGGGCTTGTAGCTCCTAAAATCTCATAATCCATTAGCAATTAAATTTCAGTGAACTAACATAACTTCACTTTCACTAAATTAACAACTGAAAATATTCTTTCTTGAGCTGTCTTTTCCTAGGCAAGTTCTGCCCACTTTTAAAGGCAAATTGGAATACTATTACCATGCAGTAATCAGGCGACAGAACATTCAGAAATTAGGATGTGTCCTACTCTCAGAACTGGATTACAAGTGGCAGCCAAACCAGCCCAAACTGGAAGTGCATACTAAATCATGTCAGAGCAGTGTGATGGATAGTACAGTTTTGAAGGACAAAATGTTGACACTGAATATCAGTTTCTTAAAGGAAGTACTGCAACTAATCTGTATGTAAAAAGGATAAAGTCAGAGATTCTGTGGATTAGTGATTCATAAACAGAAAGGCAATATAATTCTAACCTGATTGTTTGTATAATCCAAGATAAACAATTCTTTCTTGTGGTCTTTAAAAAGAAGTTCATGGCTGGGGATTTAGCTCAGTGGTCCCGGTCCTTGCCTTGCAAGTGCAAGGGCCCAGGTTTGATCCCGGGTAACCGCACACAACAATGCTGGGCATGGAGACTCATGCCCAGAAGCAATCAGTACCACATACCACAATGCCAGGCTTGGTGGTTCACACCTGTAATCCCAGCACTCAGGAGGCGGAGGTAGAAGGATTGCTGTGAGTTCAAGGCTGAGCTCAGGGCCATCCTGGACTACAGAAACAAAGCCCTGTCTCAAAAATATTAAAAAAAAAAAAAAGAGTCCAGATATATCACTGACTCAATACTGTCTCTGTATTAGGACCAGTGAAGAGGAGGTGAAAAATTAAATTTGGCTCCACATTGATTCTTCAGGGTCTTTTTGCAGAACAATATTTGAACAAATCAGTGATAAGTATAGGTAGATTTATTAGTAAAAGTTAGAAAGTAAGATTAAATGGGGAGGGATTGCAGTTAGCACAGCTCAAGGTAACACAGCTGTGATGAGAAACATTCTCATTACTAATTTGGTCCATTAGTAAAGGTCACAGATTTTATGGATTAGACGGGGTCAGCAAGGAGTTGGTGGATCATTGTTTTCATTCTGGTTTTTCAGACTGGCTCCACAGAAGTCTTTACCACTTTATTTGGTCCCCATAACACATTTCTGGTTTGGCCACTGTCAACTTTGCATGCTCTCAATTGATATTCAAAGTGATTTTAGGTTGGCAGCAAATGATAGTAGACTTGTAGGAATCCAGTGGTATTTGAACATTCATGTCTGTGATTCTTTCAATAAAACAGAGGTTCATATCTTGCTCTCTCAAACTTTGGTGCAAGTAAAATAATTTAAGATAATTGTTCTGCATGAACTTAGTGATCCAGCATATTTGATCTCATAATGTCATACTCTGAACAAATATTTTAATGACTAGAATGCAGTAAGAGAGAATAGAGTGGAGTTTGCAAGAAAGTTCCATAATGTTCACAGAAATGAAAACACATCCTTTCCACTGATATCCCTTAGCCTCTCAAAAAAACGACATGACCCTGTCTATAAATAATATATAACATGTAGAAGGGCATGCGTATATTTCACCTAATATCTGATTTTAAATAGAGGAAGAAGAAAGTAAAAACAGAAAATTTGCAAAAATTGAAGATACTAACAGGCAAATTTAGAGTCTTATAGTTCAGAAATTCCAGCTACAGACTAAGGAAACACTTGGGCTAAATTCACCCCCATTTAAAAATAAAACATTGAGAAATAAGGAACAGGATGCAAGCTTAATTTGTTTATGGTATAATGAAAATGCTGTGGGGAAGAAAGACTATGACTCTAGAACAATTAAGATCTTCGTTTATAGAAACTACCTGTCCCTCAAACACTAGGATAATTTAGCAGGCTACACATCTCTGATGATGAAATTTCTAGTGTGCTACCATGAACTAAATTGATTCACTTCAAAATTAAAAAACAAAATCAAGTCTTAAAGAAACATTAAATGTTAGAGCCCAATAGTTAGCACGCAGTACTTAATACAGAAACTTTAAATGTGGCTCTACTTGTAGGAGAGCCTTTGAAGAGAAAGCTAAGATTAAGAAATGTCCCCAGTTTGGGCCCTCATTCATTCTGACTTATGTTGTTAGAAGATAAAAGAAAATACCCATCTAAGGGCCAAGAAGATGGTCCATGAGAAGAAACCAAAATGGCTGACATCTTGATCTGGGCCGTCTGGCCTGTGAATTTATGAGGAAATGTATTTCTGTTGTTTCAGTCTCTTAGTCTGTGGTACTTTAATATGATAACTTTAGCAGAGTAATTCACGTGTTAAGATGTTATATCAACATTTGTCTGGCATTTTATCTTTCTATGAATATAGGTTAATATATAATTTAAAAAATAGTATATCAGAAATAAATGTTACTGCTATATAGTTTTCTTTGAGATTAATTATTTTAAAGATGATGCTGTTATGTTATTTATAAGTGAACTTCCATTATTTCACACAAAGCTTACACATATATGTAGTCTGACAAAAAATGTATACACACTTCAGGAAAGAAAAACTTGTATAAAAATTTTACTACTAAATTTCCTGAGTCATTATGAGATTAATGCAATTACCTTTAACCTCTCCAATTACAAGAGGTGCTCAAAGTGGTGGTCTTTAGCTTACAGACATTTATTAGGATGGTGAGCTGCTGCCTAGGTAACCTTGGTCGGTGAGAAAGTAAAAGTGAAGGGCCAGGAAGAAACTGGCTTTGCAGAGTGAACTTGGGCAGAATAAAAAAAAAAAAAAGAAAAAAGGAAAATACATCTTGGGGAATAGAGTGTGGGATTCTGTAAGGAAACCCATTGGAGCAAGCTCATAGCAGTGTCTCTGTCTTTTTATGCCTTCCACATCTTACGAGAAACTTCAACATACTGAGTTCTGAGAGGCAGTGCTGTGAGGGCTCTTGTATCTCACCACACTTCTCAACCTAGCCAGTCTAAACCACAGGCTTGCTATCTCTCCTCTCAAGAGGAAGTCGTACAACTGATAACTCATTAACAGAGATTCGGATGAAATAAATGATGAAAGATAACACCCAGGTAGTGTCTAGGCAGAGAATTTAAGCCACCAAAGAGAGTAACTGTAGACACTGGCCCAATGTTTACTCAAATAAATGTTACATATAGTTTTCTCACTCGTGGCTGGAAATAGTCAATGCAAGAAGCAATCTAAGTACTCTCTGTAATGGAGGTATGCAGGTGTGAGGGCATAGGCAAGTATTCAAACCACTACATTGTATTTACTTCACTGTTGGATGCCTTAGAAAAGACTGAGTAACTTTTCCCTAAAACTTTACTGTTTCAAATGAGGACAATGCATTTGGAATCTTAGATGATGACTTTCAATATAAAGGAAATCTCTTCACTGAGGACACTTGAGGTATAAAGAATGATTAAATGCAGCCTCCAGATTATGAACACCTTCCTGTATCTACTGTTTTGTTCAGTTATGGGGAATACAAAGGTAACTGAGACCCAGTTCCCAATCCCAAGAGCTTGCAACATTTTGCTATTTTGGAAATGAGTCTTATTTTTTCATCCAAGTAAGCAAAATATCAGCAAATACACACCTGTGTTTATATAGTCACATAAAAATAAATAGCACAGCCAGTCTGAAAAATAACAATTCAAACTAAAATAATCCCCCTGAAGCCTAAAATAATTTATTTGAATTTTCAAAAAAGGTAATTGAAGTCAGAATGCACACAGGCACTTAGTAAATGCCTATTGAATGGAACTAAATCAATTCTTGTTATGACCAACAGCAAATACCTTCAGGTCAGCTAGTAGAGGTAGCTCAAGTATGAGGGTTCTAATTTGAAAAAAAAATAAACAAATGAACAAACAAAAAACAACCAAAAAAAGCATCAGAAATTTTTACTGCATTAGCATAGTGCCTAAGGTCAGCTCATAACCTTGAAATATGTGAATGTCTTTTAAGAAAGTAATTAACTACAAAAATGTACAACTCTAAACCTCCAGAAACCTTCAAGATATTGGAAAATATGACTCTCTGACATGTTGGAAGTGTCTTATCTGTAATTCTTCCTATTGTCTATCTCTATTATAAGGACTGGTGTGCATTTGTCTGCATGTGATAGGGGCAGAATGAAATTTTGATGTAGTAACAAATTCAATGTAATTTATCAGTCCAAAATTACTTTTTAAATTTTTGATTTTTAGTATATGCTTATTTTTGGGTAGACACACCTACATAAGTCAATTTTGGAAAATATGAATGAAGTTACTCAAGATACAATTGGAAAAATCTAGTCACAAGCAGCTGAATTATTCAGGGAAATTTCAGCACAACAGTAGTCAGATCTAATGCTGTGTAGTTGCATGATGGTTTCTATTTGTATATCCACTAGGGTTGATACAAGAGTATCCTTAAAATATTAGCCCATGTATTGCACCTGCAATTAAATATCATTCATTTATTCTAAAAATGTTTCAAATTTACAAATATTAGCACTATGTGTTTAGGATATACACCAAAGGGCCACAAACTAAATTTAATACCGTAAATCAGCAAACTCTGGTGTTATCATGAGGCATATTGTTGAAAATATCATAATTTTACATGCTGAAAAGCAATACAGGTGCTCTGGAATCAACATGTATTTGGTTAAAAGAGATTTCTGGGTCCCAGTCAAAGAAATCTGATGTAGAAAAGGAAACACAATAATGTAGCCAAGCAGTGTTTTTCATGTGCCCAGAACCCAAGTTCAATGACTAGTTTGATCAGTGTAATATTCCATTTACAAGCACTGGCCTAGTCAACTATCAGTTAGTCTCACAAATAGCAACTGAACTCAGAATGGATTAGTGTGATTTAACAATCAGTCTTCTATAGAGAATGGTTAGCATCTTGTTCCATCAGACTCAACCCACATCTGTTTCCTATGGGATAATTCCTTAAGACAATATTTCTATGAGCCTTGAGTGCCCCAAAAGACTTTCTGGAAACCTACAATTACAATAATAATACTCCCACCTTGAACTAGGAAAACCAGATTTTGTGCTAAATCTATCACTGTACTCTGAATTGGAGAAAATAAGAGTGTGTTGGAGAGGACCACACATTATATATCAGTTCCTTAGTTATCAACATGTAAAGAAAAGTTCTATTTGAAAGAAAAAATATTTGGAAATGGTTTATAAATAGTGAAATAAGTAAGAAAAATGAATTACTAAAATATATATATATTTTTTTTATTATTCTAAGTTCTAGATCTCCAAAATAGGATACAGTATATCATACTTCTGAAACATATTTCACTATTAAATCTTTCTTCTGTACAGATAATATTAATGTTTTTGGCTTGGAATATGCTGGAATAAGAAAGTTAAAATATTATTCAATTTTTATGTGTCAAAGTTATAGGATTAAGACCCTATGATGGTCTAGTGTTCTAGTGTACAGCAATTGTTCCCTGTGTACATTTCCTGCCACACAATGTCCTACTCTGAATGCTTACTTTTTGTCTTATATGCATTTTCATGAATTATGACAAGGTTGGCAAATGGTTGTGTATATACGGGGCAGGGGATTCTGGGCCGGGGAAAAAAGGGAAAAAATGAGAATCAATGCATGTCATATTCTGGTACAGACTCTTAATGTTGAATGCGATTATCATGTGCACTCATAATGTACCTATAAAGACAATTTTTTTAAAAAAAGAATTTTTATGCAGGCATTTCCATCTCCTGAAGACTGGACAAAATATTTGTGGTTCTTCTAAAGAATGGAGTATTACTCTTTTTAAAAAAATGATAAAGAGTGAATCATTTATACCTAAATGGGTATACCATGAGGACATCCTCATCAGTGAAATAAATAGATCACAGATGTGTAAATATCATATCTTTTGTCTAGTATGAGAAAACAAATATGTAAATGAGTTCTAGAATGTGTGTTATATATTGAAAAATAGAAAATACTCAAAGCGAAATG